>PVKA01033806.1:0-24026 GCA_004027165.1 Ctenomys sociabilis | reverse complement strand
TCACCCCTCCTATTCAATATAGTCTTGGAATCCTTAGCAACAGCCATTAGAAAAGAGGGAGAAATAAAGGGAATAAGAATAGGAAAAGAAGAAGTTAAATTATCACTATTTGCAGACAACATGATACTTTACTTGGAAGACCCCAAAAATTCCACCAAGAAACTACTAGAACTGATAGGGAAATTCAGTAGCATAGCAGTTTACAAAATCAATACGCAGAAGTCAATAGCATTCCTCTATACAGATAACAAACAGACTGAAAGGGAAACTATAGAAACAATACCTTTCACAATAGCACTGCGGAAAATGAAATACCTTGGGATTCACTTAACCAAGGAAGTCAAAGATCTTTTCAGAGAAAATTACAACACCCTAAGAAAAGAGATTGATGTTCTTTTTAAAAATTTTTTCCAGGGGCCGAGGAGATGGTTTAGTGGAATAAGTACTTCCCTGGTGAGCGCAAGGGCCTGAGTTCAATCCCTGGTTCCACCAAAAATAAATAAATAAATAAATAAACAAATAAATAAATAAAATATTTTCCATACTTTTATTTATTTTTATTTTTATTTTTTTCAGTCTTCTGTGACAAGTTTTACTCGCCAGATATAAACAATTTATTTATTTATTTTTCATTTATTTTTATTTTATTGAAATACAAATGTCAATCAGACAGTTTCAAAACACCATAACCATACAGAGTCGATGAAATAATACATTGCAAACTGTTTTCATAACGTTTTGGTATTGTACAAGGTGCATACATGATATTATATTTACAGGTTTTTATATAGCTGAATTTTATCAAAGATTCAATAATTATTTACCTAGTGGATGACTATAGCACTAAAAGCCAACATAATATCCTGTCCAACCACCATTAGTGCAGATCTTGCCTCTCATAGAATTATGTAGAAGCACAGCGTTATCTATCCCAACTGTACTGTCTATACACACACATCATGATTTTTTCTTTCTACACCCCTTCCTTTGTCTACACCTGTCAAAAGTGGGCACTCCGTTGGCATTCAACTACCTTAGGTGCTTGAACTCGACATCACAATCCAACACAGTCTAGCATTCTGCAACCATAGGGAGTTATTCAAAGAAATTGTCGACCATATCCATTTACAGCTCAGCTTAATATTATGGGCTCACGATGTATACTTCATTTTTATACTTTTATACTTTTCTGCTGGATGGTTAAGACCTAGGTAGATCCAAACTTATATACCAACACATGAACTTTATATTTCCTATGTGGTCACTGCAGTCTTCTCAGGGTTTATCTTGTAGTCCTGTACATTATTCTGTAGTTCCTTTGTCTGTGTCATCCATGTGGATGAGTCACAGCCAATGCTTGACCAGAGTGCTCTCTGTGAGAGCCTGAGAAAACGTTTTCTCTTCATGTGACTCTCCCCAGGCACACTATAGAACTTCAATCTCTTTCCTCTGTGGCTCCACAATCTCCTTGCTCAGAAAATTTGGAGCTCACCCGAGTCTCATGATATTGCAGTACAGGTTCTCCTATGTCCTGAGTCTTCGCTGACCTTGAAAGGCTAGGGCCAAAATGTTGGCGGGCCTTATGGCTCTTCTATTTCTCCAACTCTGACTTGTGATCTTATGTTGTTAACCATCAGAAGAAAAGCTGATTAGTATCCTGCAGCATATGCCATTCACTTTGCGTTATCTGACTCAATTGATTTTACTTGTTGTACTCCATACTTTTATTGAAAAAGAAATAGCAAAGTGTCAATGCCAAATCAAATTAGTAGGGCAGTTTCAATAATTAATATGTTGCATATTGTTGCCTTTGTGGTTATTCATTGTACAAGATGCAGAGATGATATCCTATTTGCAAACACTATTAGAACAAATCTTTCTATTTATTGAATTAAGAGAACGTAGCTGTATATCTATCCTATTTTGAATATGCAGATACAAAATGGTCATTCATTTGTATTCCCTTTTTTGTTTAGTTTTGTCATTTAAATATTATAGGTGTACGAATTCAGCAAAATAGTCCAAAATAATCCACTAGTCCATAATAGGAGTGGTTTTCCATAAGACTGGCAATGTCAGACTGACCTTATCATATACAAAATCATTTACTTCTTAAAGCAAATGGTGGTGGTATGGTTGGATCTAGGTGGCTCCTAAAGCCTCATGCAGTGTTAGATGGGCCTTTTTCAGAGAAGGCTGAATGTAGAGGTTGAGATTTATTCATAGTGCAATGCCTAATTCCAGCAAGGTAAAAAGGGCAAAAAGAGCTTTGCTTCTCCTTTGCTCCTCTTATTGCTTCTCTGCTTCTGTCATCATGAATTTTTGCCCACTTCTATGTCGCCGTGATTGGAGCCAGCTTCTGATGGAATGCAATCTCACAAACTGTGAGCTAAATAAATCTTCCTCCCTTACTTTTTGGTGTTGGATATTTTGTCTCAGAGATGGGAGAAAAGCAACTAAGACAAGTGGCTACAGAAAAAGAAACCAAAAGTCTTTGTGTGGAAAAAAAAAACAAGGAAAATATAAGGACAGTAAGAAAAATTAATAATAAGACCACTGTTCAGAAAGGATAGTTGTCAAGAAAAAGAGAAACGATAGTTGTTAATAGTTGGACATTTCTCCTTTCTATGCAGAAAATTTTAGAGAATTTTGTTCTGATTTTTTAATCAGGTGTCAAAAGCAGTGTCATGTTACTCACACTCACAGGAACTGTGTTCAAGGCTGAATCTGACTATCATGGATTATGTCGCATTTATACTCTTCTGAGCTGAGCATCTGTATTGATCTGGCTTTTCTGGGACACATGTGGTATAAAATGGTGTTTCTGTGCATATGTTCTTATCTGCCTGGAAGGTGACTTTAGGGAGTGGAGTGGAGTTACAGGAAGTGTGTACTTTGGGGTTCAACAGTCTCAACTGGAATCCCAGCTTCAAATTAGAGCTGGATAACTTTGTTAATTCATAAGCCTTTCCTGTGCTTTTCAGTGTATGGATATCAATGATGTGGGAATCTGGGATGGGCATGGAAAAGACATAGCTGTCATACCATGCACACGCTGTGCATATCAATCATCATTGCTGCTGCTGAAACTAGAACCTTCATTATTATTGCTTAGATCTAAAAGGTCTAGCAAAGGCTTCTGTGTTCAGAGCTTGGGTTCTTGGGAGGCTACTGGACCAAAGGGATGCTATACTCAGCAGTGGATTGGATGCAGTCAGAAGTGACTGCACTGTGAGGAGATGGGGTCTGGCTGTGAGGGGTCCACTGGGGGCATGGCCTAGACAGATGTCTCTCCTTTTCTAGCTCCTCTGTGTTTGATTCTTGACCATCACCACACTCATTCGCTATGCAGTTTCTGCCTTGGAGCTAGCCAAGTAGGGACTGAAATTTCTGAAGCTGTAAAACAAAATGAACTTCTCTTCTTTAGGATTGTATATGTTGGGCATTTTTTCATAGTGATGATAAAAGTGACTGATACACTTTCAATACGACCTTTTGCTTAGAGTTACAGTGAAGGGCTGATGGGCTGACCCAGATTCTGAAGGCTTTGGAATTGTGTTCTAATTTGCTTTTGATAGAACTCCTAGCATGGTATCCCTTCTAAAAACAAAGCAAGACAAATAGTTTATTTCCTCAGTGTTCTGCTCTGCTTTTCTGCTTCTACTATCCCCATCCTTTTCACTGTCAGTGCTGGTGGAGGTCAAAGCAAGCTTGTTTCTCTCAGAAGGGTCACTTTGAACCATAGACATAGCTGTATAACACCAGTAAGCTTTTATAGTATCTGAGAACCTCATGTTCATAAGCACGCATGAAGTGGTGCTGTGACCTAGCAGGGACCTCTCTGTCTGGGAGCACATCCAATCACCTTCTCCTCTCACCTTCTCATGTAGCAGGTGCCTCATTCCTCCCTGTGACAAGTTAGGGTACACATGAAGATGCGTTCTGGACACCTAGCAGAGAGGAAGTTTCCAATTTGTTGCTCTTTTGATGTTCATAGCGGAAAGATTCCATGCTCTGAGATCAGAGACAAAGCAGAATAAAATGCCTTGTCTCCCCTTCTGCCTCAGAAGAATTACTGCCTATGGCTTGTGTTCCATCCTTTTCTTGGCCAGTGCCTCTGTGCTCCTTCCTTGTCACACATACACTCTCTTCAACATTAAAAGCCATTTCAGGATATGTCCACTCAACTGTGCTTAATTTGAGGGGCACTGTGATAATGTCTAATTTTGACATTTTGTCATGTATTTTAGACTTCCCCAGAGTGGTTCTTCTTATTTAACATTATTATGCTATTATTTCATATCTTCTAATCATTAGGACTATTTCCTGTTTAAAAATGTTATGGGGTTTTTCCACTGGTTAGTATTAGTAGATTTATCTTGAGGCAGCACCTGGATGGGAATAGAAGCCCAGTGTTAGTTATACCACTTGCACTGCAATTCCCAGCATGCCACTTGTGTGTGAGAATTGGGGAAATCACCTTTAAATGTAGATAGAAAGGACACTGGCTTTGAACACTGTCATATACATTATGCATTTGGGCCCTTCTGAGAAACCTTTGGCCACCACAAGATGGCAAAGATGTTTCTCTGTCTCCTTCCAGAAATTAAAAAAGAAATTGCTTTTAGTTTTTTAGGTCTATGAAATATTTTAGAATCAGTTTGGTATATGGTCATTTTTTCGTCACCACCTGGGGAAAATACATTCTTTTCTCCATTGAATTCTGTTGGCATTTTGTCAACAACTGGTTGAAGAATATAAGCAGGGCTCTATCTCTGGGCTCTGTATCTGTTCTTTTTATTTTTTTTTTTTTTTTGTCTTTTTGAGACAGGGTCTCACTATGCAGTTCAGGCTGGCCTTAAGCTCACTTTGGAGCTCAGGCTGGTCTCGAACTCACAACAATCCTCCTGTGTCAGCCTCCCGAGTGCTGGGATTACAGGCATGCACCACCATGCCCGGGTTCTGTATCTGTTCTATTGACCTGTGTATCTCTGTTGTGCTACCAGTACCCCTCTGTCCTGAGTTTTGTAGTTTCATTGTAAGTGTGGAAGTTGCACTGTCAGTGTGGTAGCCTGAGTTTTGCTCCCCATAGGACAGAAGTGACTAGGCGTGCAGTCCCCTAGCATCTCAACCAGAGTGATCTGAAGCCTTCCTTGTGTTCAGGATGAGTCAGGCCTGCCACAGGCTGCTTCCTGCTCGACTTGTCAGAATTCAGTTTTTCCTGTATCACTTTTGATTATTATTGTGTACTTTTATTTTATTTTTTCACGTTTTTAGGGAAAGGTCTACAGGATTCAGGTTCTCATTACTAGATGAGACTCATAGCAATTCACCTGTTTATAGCCTCCCAAGAGCTGGGATTACAAGCACATGCCACGATGCCCAGTCTCTATTGCCATCTCAGCGTGCCTTGGGGGTGATGCCAGCACTGCAGGCCTGGAGATCAAACCCTGGGCCCTGCTACTGTATATTTTTATACAGTTCAATAATTTGTCTTTCAACCTGATGTATCACATTCACTTATGGAATACTATTTGTACTCTTGCTATCATCTTACCATCTACAAAACACGTAGGGTTTTGTCTTTAAGTCCTGGTGTTTTTAATGTATATCTTATCTTTATGTATTATGTAGATTCTTCAATTTTATTCATTTGTTCAAAGATCCAACTTTGCCTTTTTTTTTTTTTTTTTTTTTTTTTTTTTTTTTTTTTTTTTTTTTTTTTTTTTTTTTTTTTTTTTTTTTTTTTTTTTTTTTTTTTTTTTTTTTTTTTTTTTTTTTTTTTTTTTTTTTTTTTTTTTTTTTTTTTTTTTTTTTTTTTTTTTTTTTTTTTTTTTGTGGAACTGGGGATTGAACATAGCCCCTTGTATTTGCGAGGGAAGCACTTATTCCACTGAGCCATCTCCCCAGCCCCCAACTTTACCTTTATTCCATTGAGTTTGCTTATTGTTTTCATACCCTTAAAGCTTTCTTTCATATTTTTAGGTTCATTCTTTTCTTCTCAGCCAAGGTAGGAAGTTGCATTATTTTTTAATTTTTTTTTTCATATGACACTTAAGTTTCTTTTAAGTATTTTCTTAGCTGCCTCTTTAAACTTTTATACATTGCCTTTTAATTTCTGTTATGGTTTGTGTTTAGATGTGCCCCCAAAGCCTTATGTATTCATGGCTTCTAGAGGTTGGGATTAATTCATGATCCAGTGCTGGGATTATGCATCAGAGTGGTACACTTGACCTGAGGCAGATAGTCTGAAAGCAATGTAAGAAAGTGAAAGTGATTTGCTCTCTTCCACTTCTCCCTTTTGCTCTTGCTGTTTTTCTGTTTTCTGCCACCATGAACCATTGCCCTCTGCCATGTGCCCTTCTGCCTTGAAACCAGCTGATTATTGACTGAAACTTCCACAAACTGTGAGCTAAACAAACCTTTCCTTCCTTGATTTGAGGTGTCATGTGTTTTGTCCCAGCAATGAGATGATTTCTATTCAGTTTAAAGATGTTTTTATCAGTTACCTTGTAGCTTCTTCCTTTATTCATGAATTATTTTGAATACAGTTGGTTAATTTTGAGATATGTGGACTGTAATGTTTTATTGTAGATATCTTGGCCTAACTCACTTGTCATCAGTATTTACTACATGATTTTAATCTTTTGATGGTGACTTAATCTTGTTTTTGAAGTTTAATATGTCATCATTTTAGTGCTGTTTCCATCTGCATGACACATGGAAAAATTTTTTGCAGTCATTCAAAGAGGGTTCTTCAAATATTTATAGGTTAAGGTGCTTGCTGGTATCAATATCAAATCTTCTGTATCTTTACTCAGTATTTATTTTCTCTACCAGTTCGAGAAAATGTGTTAAAGTCTGTTGTTTCAACTGAATTTATTTTTACCCATAGTTCTCTCTCAGTTATGATAAAGGTATCTGAGGCATCATGATTATAATTTGTAAGTTTTTTAATAATGCATGTTTGCAGCACATGTTTCCTGGTGTGGAGTTGGTGCACCACATGACACATTTTAATTTCTATTTTCATCTTTTCCCTTCCCCTCCCCTATCTAGTGATTTACTTTCCCTTTGAACAAGATCTATCTCCCTACTTCCTAGTCTAATTTTCATTTTTATCTTTATATGTAAGTTGGTTTTCTCATGGAAGAGAAACCATGTCGTGTTTAAGCTCGTTCTGCCTTATTTCACTTAGCATTATGGTCTCAAGGTGCATCCATTTTCTCACAAAGGACTCCAATTTATTTTTATTGTTTTTTGCTAGGATTATATTAAATCACAACAATTTTAGAAGTACTGCATGTCAATTTTCACTATATTGCTTCTGCCTATCCAGAAATGGGATAACATTCCATTTTCTGATGTCTTCTTCAATTTCCTTTTTCAGAGTGCTGTAGTTTTGTCACAGAGGTATTTCCCAAGTAAATAGCCTAACAGTGCAACTTAAGGTCCCAAGACAAGAAAACTCCAAATGTAAAGCTAGTACAAGACAGGAAATTACAAGCTGCAGAACAGTAAACAATGAAATTGAGACCAAAATGTACAAAAATCCAACTAATTGAAGCATTTGTTGTTTCAAATAATAAACAAAAGAGACCAACTTTTAGCTAATTTAATCTAGAAAAATAGGAGAAAAGACCCCAAATAAATACAAGTAGAAATGAAAAGGATGAAATGAAGACAGAAACTGCTGAAATCAAGAAAGTTTATTAATTACTTCTCAAATCTGTATACCAATATGTAGTAGATTTTGAAGAAAGGCTTTATGAAATGCATAGGAATTATCAAAACTGAACCAAGAAGATTTAAAAACTCAGAATAATCCTCAACAGACAATTTATTTGGAATTTATAAAAGAAAAATCTGAGCAACAGAGGAAAGCTCAGGTCTGGATGGATTTGCTTCTGAATTGCATAAAAATTTCTGGAAGATTAAACATGAATAGTCCTTTAATGAAATTTAAAGGGAAAGAATACTCCCAAAGTAATTCCTGGAATCGACCTCTTCCCTGATTCTAAACAAAGAAAGATGCAACCAAACAAAGAGAGTAATAGACCGATCTATCTTTTTTCGTCATAATATAATTATTTAATTGAACCTATATATAGAGAGGTGATATAAATGATAAATTAAGGAAATAATATTTAGAATGTTTGAAAAGATTTAAAGCAGGACACTTCAAAAATACTTGTGAGAAATAAAATTCTTAAATTATAAGTAGAAATATAGTTAATCTCCTCAATGAACATAAATACAAAAATTCTTTTCTAGATACTAACCAACAGAATGCAACTGATCATCAAAAAGATGATACATGGGGCAGGGGAGACAGCTCAGTGGAATAAGCACTTCCCTGGCAAGCACAAGAGTCTGAAATCAGTATGGAAGCTCCTTTAAAATAAGCTAGGAATGGAAATCCCATTGAATCCAGTTATCCTCTACTGGGGATTTTCCCAGAAGAATTGAAAACATCATCTCACAGTGATATACGTGCACCTATGTTTATAGCAGCATGATTTCCTCATATGTTGGAAGTTTTCTGCTATTATTTCTGCCTATATTCTTGTTTGTGTTGCCTCTTTCTTTCTCATTGATGCCGAATAGTCTTGTGTTGTTCATCTTTGCATCATCTTGAAGCTATTGAATTAGTATTTCCTAAATCTTTGCTGTTTTTAAAGAGGTTTTTCCTCACTAGCTGCATGACGTCCTCAAGGTCTGAAAATCTATGTCCACTTTCGAACGGCTCTGCCAACTTTTAATGGAATTTTGAATTTCTTGTATATCTCTTTGAATATTCTTTCTGCTATTCTATTTCTTTCCTATATTGCTCATTGAAAGTTTCTATCACTTTATATGCTTGTCTATTTTTTATCAGTGTCTTCTTTTGAAATGCTTAGTAATTCTTTCATTATAGTTATTTTTTTTACCTGAAATTATTTCTGATTTTATTTCCTGTATACCCTTCAAAAGGGTTTCTTTACTTCAATTTTTATTTCAGACATTTCAGGTGTGTGACTTCCAATTTCATCTATGCTGATGACTCCTGGGTTTCATCTGTATGGGCTCGGTGTCTCGAATAGCATTTTTCTCCTCCTTTTTGCTATTTTCTATTTTAGATAGATCTCTTTATGATGATTTTTGTGATAGTTGTTTGTGAAAGTTTGATGGAGCTATATCACTGAAATCAAAACTTTTCTGTAAAAGGTCTGTTTTTAGGTATCTCTCCTGTGTCAGAGATTCTTGCTTTTTATGTATCCCAAGGTTTTGGCTTCTTTCTTATTTCAGAGTGAGCTACTGGTTTCCATGTGACACTGTCTCTTTTATCCTTCAGTATAGGGTGTGGTTGTTGCTCAAGTACCTCCCGATATTATCACCCAAGGGAGAACATGTGGTTATGACAGACGTGGTATCCTATTTACAGTAGTACAATTGGCAATACTAATAACAGCTCATGAAATTTAGAAATTGACAACTTTTGTAATTAATGAGTTCATAATTTTGACCATAGGAGCACACATTATAGCTGTATATCAAAGCAGATCATAAATTGGAAATTTGCATTTATATTATTTCACCTGAGTTCTCTCTGGGTGCCTCCCCTTCATATATGAGGAGACTTCCAGGCAGATTGGTTCACTTAGGTTACCTCCTTCCACCTCTGTGCCAGGAGGCTCTTTGCTGTAGGCCTGGGTCTCAGCCTGGTGCCCACTGGTCCTAGCAGTATGCCTCAGCTCTGAGAACTAGTTCTACCAAATTTGAAACTGAATGGCTAGACCTGGCTTGGGTATGCTTGCTGTGCTCTGCTTCTTCTGGCTGTGCCCTACTGAAGTGGACTGGCCAGGACTCACTGATGGGCTTTGTGGTTGCTTCCTGCTGCACCTTGCCAAAGTGGACTGGCTTAGCCCAGCCGACTGCTCTCCCATGACTTCTGTGAAACAGTTTTTTATGTCATTTATTCTGTCATCTATTGTTTCATTGACTCCAGTCAATCTTATATCATTCTTTACATCATCTACTAGCTTCTGTATTGATTTTTTTGTCAGCTGAGACTTTTAAGAAATCTTTGTTTTTTGGATTGTTAACCACAGTACTTTAAATATTTGCAATATGGTCCTCATGTTGGCCCATTCTGCTGCATAGACTTTCCAGGTAATTTTAAATCTTTATATATCTGTTTGAATATGTTTCAGGGATTCCGTCACTTTTGTAAGCTTACAACTGCTCTAGTGTCACTAAACATGTCTTTTATAATGGTTACTGTATCTATAGTTATCTAAAAAATTATTTGTGATGTTATTTTTTGTTTTTTATAAGTCCTCATTCACTTCCTTTGCCACTTCCACTGTTTCAACTTGAGAGAGTCCAGCTAGGTGGCTTTCAGATTGTTGCTTTTCATCATACCCTAGGTTTTTCTTTGGTGTTCTAAAAATTTGAGGTTATATCCTGTTTAAATGACTTCTCATTTTATATTTGTTTGTTTAATTTCAAGGTTGCTGCTTGTTATACTTTTTATAACACATAGCTTTATTGCTACTACATTGAACTCTTAGAAAGTGACTACTCCTCAAAGGTGTCTTCTTGGTATTGGTTTGAGTCTGCTGCAAAAAATCCTGCTTCAATTTATGAAAAGTTTGTAGCACCTTGATTCTTTGATTCTGGTTTATAGGGTTTTTTATGGTCTTGGTATACCATGAAAACAGACTGGTAATAACAATTATGTCAGTATAGTACAATCAGCACAAACAACAGCATAGAAAATGACAAACTGAACTATTAATTTGCCATCTTCAGTTAATGAACTATGGTTTAGTTATATCACAAAATCTGAAATGTACTAGAAAATTGTATGCAGTGAATAAGCCCTCAAGATAGCATCTCAAGTGCTTGCCTGGCAAGTGCAAGGACCTGAGTTCAATCCCTGGTTCCACACACACACAAAATATATGTAAGGTTACATATATATATATATGGATGGAGGTTTTAGGATGAAATATTGAGAAATAGAAGAGGAAGAGATTAGAAGCAAGGCGTAGAGCACAAAAGAAGATTACACAAGCTTTGTGAAAAAGACAAGAGGGAAAGAGAAAGAAGAAACAAAAACAACAGAACAATAACAACTAAAAACTAGGAACCATGTTCACACTCATAAAAAAATAAGAATAAAAATCAAGAATAAACAAAAGAAAATTAAATGAGAGAGAGAGAGAAACAACAAAAATAGGAAGAAATAGAAAAGTCCGCTTCAATGTATCCCTCTGCTGTCACTGGTAGACAGTGCAGGCAGTAGAGTCCAGATCTGAGTATATTAGTCCTAGATAACCATATGTAGCTTTACAGGGTTGTTTTAGATCATTCCCGTGAGCCTGCATCCTTAGGTCCACTGAAGTGTTGGATAATTTCTGGCAATGAAGCTGGTACCAGACCCCTTCATCCTGCTGTAGTCCAGATGCCCCCTCAGGTTTGAACGTGGCTCCTTGCCAGCTTGAGTGCAGTTTCCTGACTTTCTGATGTCTTGAACTCAGGTGCTTTGCTCTACACTGGACAACCTAGATGGGGCCAACAGTGTCTCTAAGTTCTGATCTCAGTTGGCCCCTCTCCCAGATGGCTGCCCAACAATTTTTCTCTCCTGGGAGATGTTTGTACCTGAAGAACTTAGCAGCCACGGCAGTCCACTTTGCCCACTACTCCATTGCACTAGTACGTTTCTTCCAGGAGGCCTTTGGGGTTGCCAGCAGTCACCATGCACCTGCAGGTAAAATACACTTCTTCCACACATCGACTATAGCTCAAGGTAGAAATGTGGCCTGGCACTTCCTCCTTCTTTATTGATGCCTGTCCATTTGCTCTCTTAAGGGCTTCAGTTCTTGCTTCAGATCCTTTCTGGCCCCCAAGGACTCACCTCCCTTCTCTTGTCGCTGTATCCTGGCATTTGGACACCCAGTCTTGGAGAGGGTATTTCTCTGTTGCCCACTACTCTGCCATCTTCCTGAAAGCAAGAATGGAAAAAATAAAAAAAAAGCATAGCCATTCTTATTTATTTATATGGTTACCATTTCTATTGCTCTGTAGTCCTTCCTGTATCTCTGAGTTTCATCTAGGTGTCATTACCTTTCAGCCTGATGTACTTTATATTTTTTTCTTGTATACATCTTTGGTGGCAATTTTGCCAGCCTTCATTTTTCTGAATATGTTTTCATTTCACACTTTAGAGTTTTACTTAATGCAAACATTTTGGTGAATATCTGTTATTAATATATGAAAAGAATAACATTTCCTTGTCTCCTGATCTCCATAAGAATGAGTGATATTAATTGTATAATTATTTTCTTGTACATGGCAAATCATTTTTGTCTAGTCTTACAAAACATACTGTTTCTATTTAGCTTCAGTAGCTAGCTATTCGCTTAGCTTTTAATAGCTTCTCTAGTAGTAAGTACCTAGAAATGCTTTATGCTTATCTTTGTGGGTTTCATTACTGCTAATGGATCTGTAAGTTAATATTTTTCACCAGTTTTGAGGAGTCTTTGTATTTCTTCACACAAGTTTTTCCTGTCTGATTTCATCTCTTTTCCCAGTGAGACTCTTGTAGTATGTGTTCTGATATATTTGATATAGCCTCTGAGGCTCCTAATATTTTTTTCCTAGTCTTAGATACATAACTTCTATCTATAAACAAGTTAACTGCTCCTGTCTTCAGTGCCTTCATCTAACTGCTTGAGCCCTTAGAGTGAATGTTTAAAATTTTAGTTCTATTTTTCAGCTTCAAAATTTCCATTTTTATAGCTTTCATTTTTCAGTTGAGATTTCCTATCCCTTCAGTTATCGAGACCATTTTTCCTTTTATTCTTTTGTTCTTTTTATCAATGTTGCTCTGAAATATTGGTTTATTAAATTCAACACCTAGTGCATTCTTATATTCTTTTTGCATAAAATAAACTTTCTGTTTGTTTGCAGTCCTAGTAATTGGTTTAAAAATTTGGTCTTCTAAATGGTATTGTATAGTGATCCTAGAGTATTCTATGTTCAGTATTTATTTTTTCTGTAATTTATAGTTAATTTTCTTGGCTTCAGATTATAAATTTTCCTTTTTTTATGAATTATGCAGCACCTGACAGCCTTGCTCTACTTTCAAATACTCTAACCATTATTATGCAACCTACTTTTGTAAATTACACTTGTTAATATTTATATTTCATGTAAACTTGTAGAATCAATCTGTCATAGTTCTTTACATATTTGAGTTTTAACCTGTGGCTGAATAATGTAGCAATCCATCAATGAGTTAGGCGAAGATACATATTCAGCTTTGGGAGGTGAGCTTCGCTGGGGTTTCCTTGCTTGGTTGACATCTCCCTAATTGATCAAAGTTCCCTCTGCTTGAGATTCTTTCCTCTGGCATGTCAAGCCTAGGAGGTATGAAACATTAGCTTCTAACCCCAGAGCCTGTGCTTGGAGAGCACTCAGTTAACAGAGTAATGGACCCATGGAACTCCATTGCTTGGCCAGCTTTCCAAGAAGAGATCCCTCTTTAGTGCCTCAGGCTATTCCCTGGAGGACTCTGCAGAGTCTGCACATACTCTTAGCTTAGCCCTTTGGCAGTGGCTTGAGTGGAATTCACGTTGAACTTTTTGTCTCACACTTTCTGTAGGACCCTTGCCCCCAAAGTGTTCCTTCACATTTCCACTTCGCTGCAGTCCTGACTGTCTATCTGCACCATCAAATTGAAGGCTACCTGTCATGTTCGCTGCTACGCACTGGTGCGCATGAGTGCTGCGAAGCTCTCTCGGCAGCCAAATGCTACCAATTCACGACTCTTACTCCTTTCACTTGTGTTTTACTGGTATGCACTCCACCCTCCTGTGTTTGTCTATTGATAGCTGATTTCTAAGCATATCACTCTTAAATATTTTATGTAATTTTTCTCACTTTAATCGCAGATGGAGATAAAAGTTGCAACAGATTGAAGTCTGTATGATTACTCTAATTTCTTGGAATTTATGCCTCATGGGTTTTAAAAACATCTTTCTTTTTAAGGGATGAGTAGTATGTAGGGATGTAGCTTCATTGTAGAGTTTGTGTTTAATATTCACTCAACATTTAGCACATGCATATGATTTATGGCTGAAGAAGTAGATTGGTGGATCTATATCTATATCTATATCTATATCTATATCTATATCTATATCTATATCTATATCTATATCTATATCTATATCTATCTATATCTATATCTATCTATATATATATAATTTCTTCTTTTATGTATTTGGTATAGGGTTTCACAATGCAGATTGGACTTCATAGTGATATTAGTGTTTTCTGCCTACCAAGCGCTGGGATTACAGGTATGAGCCACCACACTCAGACTCAGTCACTTGGGGTGGGACTGCCATGGCATGTGTACCAGGGATGGAACTCTGGTCTGTGTTCTTACCTAAGCTATCTATCTATGTATCTATGTATCTATGTATCTATGTATCTATGTATCTATGTATCTATGTATCTATGTATCTATCTATCTATCTATCTATCTATCTATCTATCTATCTATCTATCTATCTATCTATCATCATCATCATCATCATCATCTATCTATCATCTATCTATCTATCTATCTATCTATCTATCTATCTATCTATCTATCTATCTATCATCTATCTGTCTGTCTATGATTTTAAAGAGAAGAAAAATAGTAGATAGATTAGAAATGATGCACAACTTCAAAAATAAAACAAACAAGATGATAGGTATTCAACAAGGGTTATATTGCACATTGTTGTCTTCAATGTATTTCCAACTTTGCATGCTTTTATCTGATAATTTGAGCAATTACAAAAAATAACTTATCAAAATAAATGTATATTTTTGTTATGTATTCATTTATGGCATTTCACTACATTTTTAAAGAATTTAAGGGGCGAGGGAGATGGCTCAGTGGAGTAAGCAGTTCCCTGGAAAGTGCAAGGGCCTGAGGTCAATCCCTGGTTCTGAAAAAAAAAAAAAAAAAAAAAAAAGAATTTAAGTTATTATTATGAGAATGAATTTATTTTTTTGTTTTAACTAGAAAGCTTTATAAATCTTTCATCATTACTTATGTTTCTAAGTATGTAAAGTTTTCAAAAGTTGTGCTATTCTTTTTGTAAATCAGAAATGGAGGTCTAATTATATCAGTTGCATTATAAGTTGTGTTTCTAAATTTTTTATGGGTGTTATTTGCTTTATATTATTGTTTCTATTAGTGTATTAAAACAATACCAATGTGCTTTATTAAAAATGTGAAATCCATCTGTTTTGTAACAGCTACATTTCTTTGATTACTCTTGAGACCGAATATTTTTATATTTTTATGACCTATACCAAATTTCTCTTTTGTGAATTGACTTTACATGTATTTCTATTATGCAGTAACTTCTTAAAATTGATTTGTTATACCTTTCTACATATTATGAATATTAAACCTTAGTCACATATAGCTTCAATATCTTTCCTAGGGATCTTTCACTCAATTTTTGTTTGTATTCTTTATACAAAGTTCTCTATTTTTAAATAGTGCAGTGAAACAGGGCTATTTTATAATCCAAGTTTCTACTCTCTTTCCTTCCTGCAAATGCTGGAGTTATCAGCATTTCTTTCAATGTAGTCATAGCTCACATTATATTTGAATTTTCCCCTTACAGACATGTTTTGATAGAAGGAGAGGTAAAGGAGAGGTGTAAGTACCTCTTCTCTGTGGCTTCCCATTTTGCAAATACTATATGCTGAATAAGCCTTTCTGCCCTCCCCACTTTCTTGATTTTAAGTATTTTTGTCTTCTTGGAATTAGTTTCTTAACTTTGTCTCATTCATTGTGAGTGCCTCTTTCCTTATACTGTGCATGTGTTCACATGTTTGTATGTGTGTGTCACATGTCATTCTAATGAGCATGCTTATTTAATGGAGTATTAAAATTTTAAAATAAGCACCTTTGCTACCCTTTTTATTTTTCTATACTACTGTTATACACTTTTATTTTTAAAGTAACTTTCAAGAAAACTTATTTTTTTCTTGTCTTTTTACTTTTTTAAAGTTTTCTTGAAAGCAAGTATTATATTAATATTTAATTTGCCCAATATTGCATAACTATATCTGTTAATCTGAACAACAGATCTGATGATATAAAATACATAATATAACAACCATTGTTAAATAACTATTCTTGTTTTGGATATCTGTAACACATGTATTGTTATATGTTACCCTGTTTCTGACTTTATTTCTTCTACTTGCTTTTGCTTTTGTTTTTACTTTTCAAAATAAAGTAAAAATAAGGGCCAGCCAAATACCTCAGTGGACTAAAGCGCATGCTTAGGCACAAGCAGCAGCCAGGTCCGATCCCCACATGTCACGCAGGCCCCGCCCCCAGGGCATGCTGAAACAGCGATTGAGACTGGGTGTTTTAGTATGTCTGCATCCTGTACAATGAATAACTACTACAAAGACAACAATATGCAATGTATTAATTATTGTAACTGTCTTACTAACTTGTTTTGAGACGGTCACATTGCTATTTCTTTCTCAATAAAATTAATTAAAAATAAAGTAATTTTTGAAATATTTTTGTCAAGTCAACCTATGTCTGTAGAAATTGTATAACATCTATGCCAGTATCTAGGGAAATATCACGCTCTTCTATTGTTGAAATATTCAGAAAAAAACTCGTCATTTGTTGAATCAATTTCACACTTTGATCCCATGCACAATTTTATTTAGGTATGTCCAGCACAATTTAGAATATTTTTGTTCCCTGGAAGCCCATGAGTGTTGTAACTATTATAAATGGATTTTTTTTTTTTGTATTCTTAGACTATTCTTGATTGTTATTGGGCTATTTTTAGAGTCTAGATGCAAAAACCCTTGTACTTTCCTAAGCAATAGGGGTTCTGGGAGCATCTTTTGTCCTCATACATGGTGTTTGGTCCCTGTGTCTGACTCAGAGTTCCTAAATTCTTTGGGACTTCTTTAGTGAAAAGAAAAGACTACTTTCTATTCCTTCAAAATGACTTTGTTTTTTGGTACTGGGGTTTGAGCTCAGGACCTTGTGCTTGCCAGGCAGGAGCTTATGCTGCTGAACTATATTCCCCAACCTCAAGATGACTCTTGATTTTTTCTGGAATATGGACTGATCACCAGAAACAATAAGTTGTGCTGAGAAAAATTAGAGCTTTTAGTTCTAACACTCATCATCTGAGGAAGGCAATGGGCTGGAGACTGAATTAATAATTGATTAGTTTATGCCATGAAACTTCCATGAAAAAGCCAGACATCTTCTAGGCTTATGGGCATGTGGGGGCTCTGAGAGTGTTCACCTTCAGGAAGGACAGAAATTGTACCCTTCATACCCTGTCCCAGGCATTTCTTCCAGCTGGCTGTTCACTGAAAACCTTTATAATATTCTCTACAATGAATAAGCAACCAATAAATGTGTTTCTCTGGGTTCTGTGGCCCTGGAAAATAAATGAGCACAGAAAGAGGGTAATGAAGCCTATTCCATATCAGAGGTAGATGGAGGTACTGCAGACCTGCACTCATGACTGGCATAGGAACTAAGGCAGACTTGTGGGACTGAACTTAGATCTGTGGGGTCTGTGAGAGCTGTGGATTGTGTCAGGATTGAATTGAGGGATATCAAGTTGGTGTCCACTGGTGAACTGCTTGGAGGGGGGAACCCCATAGAGTGGTCAAAGAAGTTATGACCATTGATTCTGATAAGTCCAATTAATTGTGATAAATGCCTAATAGATGAGTGATGATTGTTCCTGAGTCTGTGTGGGTAGGCTGTGGGGGCTTGACCTTGGGTACTATATATGGTCCCTTGCCTGTTCATCACTGGCACCATTGCTATATTCTGCTTTCAGGGACCCATGCACTAAGTAGCTTTGTTCTACCACAACACTTCCCCATGAGGTTTTGGTCTTAGAGCCTACAGAGCATGTGACAGGTACAGAACATCCTGAAACTGTGACTATTTTAAGCCTTTGTTATTTTCAGTTGTGGGTGTTGAGTATTCTGGCTCCACTGTGAGTAACACACAGGAGTTTTGTGTTGAGTGTTAAGAGGTTAATGGAAGAAACTGGTTAGCTTTCTCATGCTGTATGCAAATTGTAGGGACTAATAGTTAAACATAAATTCATCTTAATCTTATTTTAACATTTTTAGCAATATTTGTTCTACATTTCTTTTTAACATAATCTATAAAATCAGGAGTCAATGTTAAATTTGGTCAAATGACTTTTAAACTGGTATTACAGTTATCATAATTTGCTTTCCTTGAATTTGTTATGATAAACCATATGAATACATTTACATTTTTTCCTAGTGAAACATTTGTGGTCATTTTTTTGTTATTTTAAATATTTTGATAAATTATATTGCACAATACTCACGTAGAGTTTTAAAATATTTATTCACAGCTAAAAAAGCCACATAGTTTTATTTTGTGTATCTAAAATTTTTCGGTGCCAAGGTTATATACAATCAACTAGGAAGTTTTCCAAATTTCTCTGTGATAAAATAATTTGAATAGCAGAAGAATGATGTCTTTTTGAATTTTGAAATTACCTGCTCATAAAAGTGCCTGGATCTGGCATATCTTATGAATAGCTTTTGGGTGAACTTAAACATTTCAACTTTTACATGAATTTTTAACTACAAGCTATATATAAATGTACTTTTGTTATGTAAATTTAAAAACTAGAAGGAGCAAATCATCTTCTGATTATTACATGCTTCCTTTCCCATTTCCCATTTCTCAGCAGAAGCAGTTACACAGTTCAGAATAGATTCTTCCAGATGTTTTACTTTGTGTCTCAAAGCATGTGTCAGACCTCAGAGAAGTGTAAACTTTGCTTATCTGCATTGTCTTCGATAAAATCGGATAATTTGGAGTACACAGAGTAAATCTTGCCTTTTCCTTCAACAAAAAATCCAAATTTTCAATTAAGTATATGTGCTTGAAATTCTATATTCTGCTATCTCAAACTGTTATATAGTGACTGTTATATAGGAACCTTAGTTTACTTAATCTTTGATGTCATTTCTTTTTTTTTGCCAATTAATAGGACAGTTTTAATAATTAATACATTGCATATTGTTGTCTTCATAGTTGTTATTCATAGTACAAGATGCAGACATGATATCCTGTCTAAACACTATTAGTACAAATCTTTCTTCTCATTGAACTGAGAGATTAGCTATATATCTTTTTTTTTCAAATTTTTAATTTTATTTTATTGAACTACAAATGTCTGTCAGACAGTTTCAAGAAACCTTAACAATACAGACGTGATAAATTAATACATGGCAAACTGTTTTCATAATGTTTTGGTATTGTACAAGGTGCATACATGATATTATATTTACAGATATTATTTTAGCAGATATCTCTTGTCAGTGAATTAAGAGTGTAGCTGCTTACTTATCTTATTTTTTATACCTGAATTATATCAAAAATTCAATAATTATTTTTCAAGTAGATGACTGTAGTACTAGAAGCCGACATAATATCCTGTCCAACCACCATTAGTGCAGATCTTGCCTCTCATAGAATTATGTAGAAGCACAGCATTATCTATCCCAACTGTACTGTCTATGCACATACATCATGATTTTGTTTTCTACACCCCTTCCTTTGTCTATACCTGTCAAAGGTGGGCACTCGATTGTCATTCAACTAACTTAGGTGCTTGAACTCGACACCACAATCCAGCACAGTCCAGTATTCTACAACAACAGTGAGTTATTCAAAGAAATTGTCGACCATAGCCATTTACAGCTCAGCTTAATATTATGGCCCCATGTTGTATACTTCATTTTTATACTTTTCTGCTGGATAGTTAAGACCTAGATAGATCAAGACTAATATACCAACACATTAACTTTATATTTCCTACGTGGTCAGTGAAGTCTTCTCAGGGTTTATCTTGTAGTCATGTACATTATTCTGTAGTTCCTTTGTCTGTGTCATCCATGTGGATGAGTCATGGCCAATGCTTGACCAGAATGCTCTCTGTGAGAGCCTGAGAAAAAGTTTTCTCTTCATGTGACTCTCCCCAGGCACACTATAGAACTTCAATCTCTTTCCTCTGTGGCTCCACAATCTCTTTGCTCAGAAAAGTTGGAGCTCACCTGAGTCTCATGATATTGTAGTACAGGTTCTCCTATGTCCTGAGTCTTCGCTGAACTTGAAAGGCTAGTGCCAAAATGTTGGCGGGCCTTGTGGCTCTTCTATTTCTCCAACTCTGACTTGTGATCTTAGGTTGTTAACCATCCAGAAGAAAAACTGATTAGTATCCTGCAGCATATGCCATTCACTTTGCCTTATCTGACTCAATTGATTTTATTTGTTGTACATTTCCTTTTGTATTTCTGCTTTTAGCTTGTTTTACCAGGGAGACTATACGATATTTACACATGTGTGTTTGGTTTATATCACTTATGAGTATATGTTCAAGTGGCATCCACTTCAGTATAGATGCTTCAAACTTATCATTCTTAATGGCTGAGAAATACTCCATTATATAGAAATACCACATCTTTTTCAACCATTCCTCATGTGATGGACATCTTGGTTGTTTCCAAGATTTTGCTATCACACATTGTGCTGCTATAAACATAGGTACAAATATATCTCTATGGTACAATGTATACAGATCCTTTGGGAAAATTCCCAGTAGGGGGACAGCTGGCTTGAATGGGATTTCTAGTCCTATTCTTTTGAGGAGTCTCCACACTGACCTCCACAATGGTTGTACCAGTCTACATTGCCACCAGCAGTGGATAAGTGTTCCCTTTTCCCCACAACCTCTCCAACATTTGTTGTTGGTTCATTTCCTTATGATAGACATTCTTTCTGGAGTGAGATGGTATCTCAGTGCTGTTTTTATTTGCATTTCATGAAGGGCTGGCGATGTGGAGCATTTTTTCATAAATGTATTTGCTTCTTTAATTTCGTCCTCTGAGAAGTGTGTATTCATTTCAGATGCCCATTTCTTAATTGAGTCTTTAAATTTGAGGGCCCTGTTATATCTTAGTTCTTTATATATTCTAGACAGTAGTCCTCTGTCTGATTGCTTATTAGTTAGGATTTTTTCAAAATTTGTGGGTTGTCTTTTCACTCTGTTGACAATTTCTTTTGACAAGCAGACGCTCCTAAGAAGAGTTGATTCCAGTTGTTGATTCTTTTAAGTGCTTCCCGTGCGAATATATATTCGTTCATGAACTGTTTACCTACCCCTATGTCTTCAAGAGTTCCTCCTACTTTCTCTGCCAGGAGATTGAGTGTTTATGTTTTAATGTTTAGATCTTTAATCCATTTTGACTTTAACTTAGTGCATGGTGATAGAGCTGGGTCAAGTTTTAGTTTTCGGCATGTAGAAAGCCATGTTTTCCAGCACCATTTGTTAAAGAGGCTATCTTTCTTCCAGTGAGCTTGTATAGCCCCTTTGTTGAAGATAAGATGGCTGAGTGTTTTTGTAGTTGCCTCTGCATCTTCCAATCTATTCCACCGGTCCTCAGGTCTATTTGGTTGCCAATACCATGTTGATTTTATCACTGTGGCTTTGTAGTATAATTTCAAATCAGGAATTGTGATGCCTCCTGCCTTGTCCCTATTGGCCAAGATTGCCTTTACTATTCTAGGTCGTTTGTGGTTCCAAATAAACTGTAGAATTGATTTCTGTATATCTGGGAGGTATTTTGGTGGCAGTTTGATAGGGATTGCATTAAATCTGTACAGCAGTTTTGGGAGTGTGGCCATCTTCACGATGTTGGCTCTTCCTATCCAGGAGCATGGAATATCTTTCCATTTTCTGAAATCCTCTATATTCTCTTTTCTTAGGGTGTTATAATTTTCCGTGAAAAGTTCTTTGACTTCCTTGGTTAAGTGTATCCCAAGGTATTTCATTTTCGGCGGTGCTATTGTAAAAGGTATTGTTTCTATTGTTTCCCTTCCAGTGAGCTTGTTATCTGTGTAGAGGAATGCTATTGACTTTTGAGTATTGATTTTGTATCCTGCTATGCTACTGAATTTCCCTATCAGTTCTAGTAGTTTCTTGGTTGAATTTTTGGGGTCTTCCCAGTAAAGTATCATGTCATCTGCAAATAGTGATAATTTAACTTCTTCTTTACCTATTCTTATCCCCTTTATTTCTCCCTCTTTTCTAATGGCTGTTGCTAAGGATTCCAAGACTATATTGAATAGGAGGGGTGATAGAGGACATCCTTGTCTTGTACCTGATTTAAGAGTAAAAGATTTCACTTTTTCCCCATTTAGGATTATATGAGCTATTGGGTTGTCATAGATGGCTTTTATCAAGTTAAGATAGAGTCCATCTATTCCAATTTTCTGTAGGACCTTGAACATGAATGAGTGTTGGACTTTGTCAAAGGCTTTCTCTGCCTCCATTGAGATGATCGTATGGTTTTTAGATTTCAGTCTATTAATATAGTGTATTACATTTATAGATTTTCGAATATTGAACCATCCTTCCATCCCTGGGATGAAACCTACCTGGTCATGGTGTATGATCTTCTTGATGATTTGCTGTACTCTATTTGCCAGCTTTTTGTTGAGTATTTTTGCATCTATATTCATCAGGGAGATTGGCCTGTAGTTCTCCTTTTTGGTTGTGTCTTTCCCTGGTTTTGGAATGAGTATTATACATGCCTCCAGAAATGATTTTGGGAGGACTGTTTCTTTTTCAACTTCATTGAAGAATTTGTGGAGTGTGAGAACTATGTCTTCTATATATTTCTTGTAAAATTCAGCTGTGAATCCATCAGGGCCTGGACTTTTCTTTGTCGGTCGGCTTTCTATTACGTTTCATATTTCGTTGGCTGTTATCGGCTTATTGAGAGTTGTTATATCTTCTTGATTCAGTTTTGGTAATTTGTACCTTTCGAGGAATCTGTCCATTTCTTCTGTGTCTTCTATTCTGTAAGAGTAAAGATTCACGAAGTAACTATTATTAATCTTCTGAATTTCCACTGGGTCTGTGGTGATTTCACCCTTTTCATTCCTTATCGCTTGTACTTGAATTTTCTTTTGCCTCTTTTTGATGAGGTTGGCAAGAGGCTTATCAACTTTATTTAGTTTTTCAAAGAACCAACTTTTTGATTTATGGATTCTTTGAACTGTTTTTTACATCTCAATTGAGTTAATTTCTGCTCTGATCTTTATGATTTTTTCCCGTCTTTGAGCTCTGGGTTTTGTTTGCTCTTCTTTTTCTAGTTGTAAGAGGTACAAAATTAAGGTGCTAATTTGTTCCCTTTCTGTTTTCCTAATGTGTGAGTTTATAGCTATTATTTTCCCGCTAAGAACTGCTTTCATCGCATCCCATAAATTCCGGTAAGTTATAGTTGAATTTTCATTGAATTGTAGATATTGTTGAATTTCTTGTTTAATTTCTTCCGCAACCCATAGTGTGTTGTTTAGTTTCCATGAATTTAGTGTTTTTTTCTGGTTTCTTTTGTCATTTATTTCCAATTTCATTGCATTGTGGTCAGATAGTATGCATGGGATAATTTCTATTTTCTTACATATACTTAGGCATGACCTCTGGACTAGTATGTGGTCTATTTTGGAAAATGACCCGTGTGCAGCTGAAAAAAATGTGTATTCAGCTGTGGTTGGGTGGAACACTCTGTATATGTCCACCAGGTCCATTTGTTCCAAGCTCTGGTTCAGTTCTGCTACTTCCTTGCTCATTTTTTGTCTGGTTGACCTATCTTTTTGAGATAAGGGTGTGTTAAGATCTCCTGTTAAGATTTTGTTCTTAGACATTAAGTTTTTCATGTCCCTTAAGATTTATCTTACATAGTTGGGTGCTCCTGTGTTTGGTGCATAGATATTTATGAGTGTTACTTCTTGCTCTTGAATTTTTCCCCTGACCAATATATAGTGGCCTTCTTTGTGTCGTTTGATCATTCTTGGTTTGAAGTTGAGACTGTCTGAGAACAGAATTGCTACTCCTGCTTTTTTCTGAGGT
>PVKA01033805.1:0-23974 GCA_004027165.1 Ctenomys sociabilis | reverse complement strand
AAGGTAGAAAGGTAGAAAGGTAGGAATGAGGAAGGTAGGAAGATACGAAGGTAAGGTAGGAAGGGAGGAAGGTAGGTGGGAGGGAGGGAGAGAGGGAAGAAGGGTGGGCGGGTGGGCAGAGAAGGTGGAAAGGAGGAAAAAAAGGATGGAAGGAAAAAAACCATCCCTGGGGAAGTCCAGTCTTTGGATTTCCTAGGCAATGAATTTTACATCGGCTGTTTAAAATGTATTCAGAATTAAAGTAAATCTTGTCAAGAATAAAAGAATGTAGTCTTACCAAGGAAAAGAATCAATAAAAATACAGAAATTATAGAAAAGAACCAAATAAAATGCTGGCACTGAAAAGTATAATAATAACTGGATAAGCCGGGCGTGGTGGCGCATGCCTATAATCCCAGCACTCGGGAGGCTGAGGCAGGAGGATTGTTGTGAGTTCAAGACCAGCCTGAGCTACAAAGTGAGCTTAAGGCCAGCCTGAACTGCATAGCGAGACCCTGTCTCAAAAAGAAAAAAAAAAAAAAATAACTGGATATGTGCCTAACCAGTTATAGGCAGAATTTTTTTTTAAAAGTCAGTGAGCTTGAAGACACTTGAAATTTTTGGTTAGAGAAAAAGAAAAAAAGAGATATCATCAAGCACACCAATATACACAAAATGGAATTTTAGAGGGGAGGTTGCATCGTTTTTCCTAAATAGTTTTTACCAGTGTTCCTTGTTTTTCTGGGGAATGTGTTCATGGAGCTCTTCTTGATGAGATTCTGAAGAGGAACTCTGTAATGAACACTGGTTTTCATTAACGCCAATTTAATTTCAACACTATACAACTTCGGTTCTATATAATCCACTCTTCCTCCCCTTGTGCTGTCATTGTCATGAATTTCTTCCCCCCTTGATTCTTCCTTTTGTTTTCATTCTTCTACTCCTTCCCACCGCTCCTTCCTCTTCCCCTCACTTTTGTAGTGCTGGGCATCAAAGCCACTTCATCATACATTGTGTGCTTATCAACACAGATTTATATTTCTTGATTTTTGCAATTGTCTTTTAGATGAGATAGGAAAAAAGGGAAACAAAAAATGCATTTATAATTTTTAGTCAGGCACAGTGGTACACAGGATTTATCTCCAGTGCTGGAAAGGCTGAGGCAGGAGTATTATAAGTCCAAGGCCAGCCTGGATAAGTGAGATCCTCTACTAAAAATCAAGTAAAATAGATAAGGATTTAACTGTTTGCCTAGTATATGTAAGGCCCTGTATTCAATACTCATTACCACAAAAAAAAAAAAAAAAAAAAAAAACACATACCCAACTGGCAGCATTTACATTTTGTAAGCAATTGTGAAAGTCAAAGATTCTCTGTAAACATGTGTACTATTTTAAATGGAATAATAACCTTATAAAGTGTGCTATGTATAGACTGAAATTTTAAATAGGTGAGTTGTTACCATATGATATTAAGAATGAAATGGCTTAAATATTTACATTTTTCTGTGTAGTTAATTCATATTCAACAATATTTTTAATGTTGCAGAAATTACTACTTTTTGGCATTCAAAGTATGAAATCAAAACTTTAGAACTTTTAATTCATGGTATATTACCTCACATATATTTAAAATAAAATGTGTTATTTCTACTTTAGATGGGAAATAAGGTAGTATGCTGATTGCTGGCTGCTGGTCTGATGGCTGTACCCTCTTAATAAAAACTGGATATTATGGGGAAAAAAATAAGCAAAATTGGTAAATGATTTAAATATAGACTTCTTTAAACAAAGCATACAAATGGACAAAGCACACATCAAAAGATATTCACCAATATATATCAAGAGAATAAGAAACAAAAGCATAATGTAATACAACTTCATACCTACTATAATCAAATAAAGATTATAACAAGAGCTGGTAAAAATATGTAGAAACCTGAGTCTACATATCCAGTTCCACTCATGGGAAATCTTGAGAGATGGCAAGTAAAATAGTGGCCCTTTACTAGGGGTAATAAGGGTGGGGTGGGAGTTAAGTGGTGTGGTACCTAAAATCAATTGTGACAATGGCTGTATGTATCTGTAAGTCTAATAAAAACTAATGAATTGGATAGCCGGGCGTGGTGGCGCATGCCTGTAATCCCAGCACTCGGAGGCTGAGGCAGGAGGATTGTTGTGAGTTCGAGACCAGCCTGAGCTACAAAGTGAGTTTAAGGCAGCCTGAACTGCATAGTGAGACCCTGTCTCAAAAAGACAAAAAAAAAAAAAAAAAACTAATGAATTGGTCAAGTATGGTGGTTCCTGCCTGTAATTCCAGCTATTTAGAAAGCTAAGGCAGGAGGATCACAAGTTCAATGCCAGCCTAGGTAATATCACCTAAAAGATTTTTGTTTTTTTTTAATGTACTTAGTACAGGGTCTCACTACACAGATCAGACTTGTAGTGATCCTCCTGTTTTCAGCCTCCCCAGTGCTGGGATTACAAGTGTGTGTCATGGCTGGGCCAGTGCATCATGAAGGACCAGGATTTGATCCAAAGCAGGCGATTACTCCACTAAAAGTTATCTCACCAGCCCCTAAAAATAAATTTTTAAATAAAAAGTTAAATTGTATACTTTATATAGAATGAATTATATAGTTCATAGGAATTTTATGTCACTAAAACTATCTTTTGCTTTTTTGAGACAGGGTCTCGCTATGTAGTTCAGGCTGGCCTTGAGCTCACTTTGTAGCCCAGGTTGGTCTTGAACTCCCAACCATCATCCTGCATCAGCTTCCTAGGGTGCTGACATTACAGGCATGTATTACTACACAGACGATTTTTTTTTGGGGGGGGGTAGGATTTTGCTGTATAATACAGGCTGGCCCTGAACTCATCATGTAGCCCAGGTAGACTTCAAATGCTTCTGCTTCAGCCTCCTTAGTGCTGCGATTATAGGCATGTGCCACCACACTCAGCAATAAAACTATCCCTAAAAAAAAAAAAAAAGACATCAGGCATGTTGGCACACATCTGTAGTACCAGTGTTGTAGGCACCTGAGTTAGACAGAATTATTATAAGCAGTCAGACAGGGGTAGGCCCAGCAAGGAGCCAGAATGGAAGACAGGATGCCTTGCAACTGTGGGAGGGGACAGGCACTATTGAAGTGGGCCAGACCTCAAGACAAAAGATTAAACAAATGTACCCACATACCTCCCCAGGGATTGACAACAAGGACTGATATTCTAAATAAGTATCAATCACCTTGAAAAAGCCAGAAAGATGGGCTGGGGAGATGGCTCAGTAGAGTAAGTGCTTACCTGGCAAGCGCAAGGGCCTGAGTTCAATCCCCAGTTCCACCAGACAAAAAAAAAGAAAGATAAATGAAAAAGCCAGAAAGAATTACTAACCCAACCTCCTATAGGAGGAGCCCCTGCTCTGTATTAACGCCTGCTTGCTAGGAGACTCATGACCCTGATTTAATCAGTTTTACTGGAGGAATTAATCTCATAGGTCAACCAAGTTTTTTTTTGTTTCGTTGGGTTTTTGTTTTTTT
Source organism: Ctenomys sociabilis (assembly GCA_004027165.1). Lineage (NCBI taxonomy): Eukaryota > Metazoa > Chordata > Mammalia > Rodentia > Ctenomyidae > Ctenomys > Ctenomys sociabilis. The sequence goes on along the minus strand of PVKA01033805.1, from coordinate 20,457 downwards.
TTTCCCAGAACTGGGGATTGAACTCTGGTCCTTGCGCTTGCCAAGGAAGCACTTACTCCACTGAGCCATCTCCCCGGCCCAGGTCGACAAAGTTTTGTCCCACCTCATGCTCACCTTGTGATTTCCCATGTTTTCCACTTTAGACCCCCCTCTCCTCGCGATTTTGCTCTTTGAAATCCCTAGAAAAGGTAGGATCTTTGGCAAAACCACTCAGGTACCCTTCTGTCCCTCTCTCTTGGACATAAACCTTCCCTCAAAAATATCTTCTGCACTTATTGCCGCCCTGCTCCTGGGGTGCAATGAGATGGCTATTGAGGCTGGGTGTGATGGTGCCCATAATCCCAGACTTTGGGAGGCTGAAAAACAGGAAGGATCACTACAAATCCGATATGTGTAGTGAGAATCTGAAGTTCCTGTACTAAATACATTAAAAAAAAAAAAAAAAAAAAAACTCTGCTCTATTATTCCTAAAATTAATTCTTCAACTTTAGAGAACACGAACTTGTCATAGGTATCTTCTTTCAGGTTGGAAGTTTCTTTCCCCTATATCACCAGCATTCAGTGGAATGAGACAGGTGAATCACTGCAAGCTCAAGGCCAGCCTGGGTTACATAGGGAGTCTGTGGACTACCTGAAATATATAGCAAGACCCTGTCTCGAAAGAAAGAGGAAGAGAATGAATAAAGTAGTTATACCTGCTACAACAGGAATATACCTTGAAAGCATCATGCTAAATGAAAGAAGCCAGAACAAAAGACCACATATTATATAAGAACAGTTATAGCAAATATCCAGAACAGGCAAATGAGTGGAAAGAAAGATGAGTAGCCATCTGCTGCCTGAGGCAAGAAGGTGATAGGAAGGGACTGCCAATGAGTATGGAGATTCTGAGGATGAAAATGTTCTGGAATTAGTTGTAAATATACTAAAAACCAATTGATTGTGTCCTTTTTATGTGACTTATACTTCAATTTAAGAAGATGTGCACTGGAACTGGAAGGTCCAGATTTAATAAGTTAGTTCTGGCTTTTTGAAATGGTCTCAGGCTGGTCTTGAAATCACTATGCATGGAGCTGGGAAGACGGCTCAGTGTAATAAGCGCTTCCATGACAAGCACAAGGGCCTGAGTTCAATCCCTGGTTCTGCCAAAAAAAAAAAAAAAAAAAAATCACTATGCAGCCCTAGATGGCCTTGGGCAATCCTCTGCCACAGGCTGGGACTAGAGATGCATAACAACATACTTGGCAATAAAATAAATTTTTATTGCTGCATTTGGATATTTTTTAATTAATTTTATTCCTCAAAAAACTAGGATTAGAGGTCCCATTCAACGCAGCTGTTCCCCTTCTGGGTATCTTCCCAGAACAACTGAAAACAATATACAAAAAAAAAAAAAAAAAAAAAAAACCACAGTGATATATGTGTACCCATGATATAGCTGCACAATTTGTAATAGCTAAACCTTGGAAATAACCCAAATGCCCATCAACCAAGGAATGGATAAAAAAGATGTATCTGTATAAAATGGAGTACTACTCAGTTATAAAGAAAGATAAACTCGAGGCTTTTATAGTAAAATAGATACAACTAGAGATCATGCTCATAAGTGAAATAAATCAGACCTCCACACATAAACACTGTATTATCTCCCTCGTGTAAGAAACGGAAAGAGTAAACAAAATCCAAAACATATAACTGATACTGTGAAAAAGAAAGATGGGAAAGAAACTGCTGAAAAGGAAAGAACAACTGGGATGGAGAAAGGAGAAAAGGAAATAACACACAATAGCTAAGATAACTGTACTACTAATTTCTATTAGTTTATTTAAAAAACATGCTTACATTTATTTTGTTTTTTTTTTTATTGTCCCTAGAATTGAACTCAAGACCTTTCATTGCCAGGCAGGCACTGTACCATATCCCCAGCCTAGTGTTTGATCAGTTTTGCATACCTACATCTGATAATCTGAGCACCTACTTTGAAGATAATGGCATGCAATGTAACAACCATTGTTAAATTTCCTTTCATCTTGTTTTGAAGTTCTATATTGTTTTTATTGTGCTTTTTATATTCTCTTTTAAAAAGAAATAGCACATACACTCCTTTACAAATCACTGTTCATAACTATGAGGACGAATCAATTCTATGACAGTACACTAAATATAAAAACAAAAATATGTGTAACACAACTAACCAGTACCATCTGAGTTTCATTTATCTTTTTACATTTACTTTTTTTTGTTTGTTTTTATGTATTTAGGACAGGGCCTATAGGGTCTTACTATGTAGACTGGACTCGCAGTGATCCTCCTGTTTACAGCCTCCCAAGTGCTGGGATTACAGGCACGGGCCACCATGCCCATTCTCAATCTCAGTCTCAGCACACTCCAGGGACAGGGCCAGCATAGCAGCCCCAGGGATTGAACCCCGGCCCTTGCATCTGCCTAAACAGGTGCTTTAATCTACTGAGCTATTTGGCTGGTCCTAAATTTACTTTTAGTTATGAGTTTAAAATATGAAAAAGTGAAATGATACTACAAAACAATAAATACAGCAATTAAAACATACTGCCATGTTTGCCTTAGAGCAAGCCTGAGGTCCTGAGTACCAAAAAGACCACAGGAAAGCAAGAATTCTACCACTAATCTACATTCCCAGCCCGAGTATGTTTAACTGCTCTAAATGGCAACACCTTTAACATTTTGTAACTATTTTTTCTGTTTGTGTAGGGCAAAGATACTGAAGATTTGATCCAAAAAATCTCTGAGCCTCATCCTCAGCCTCCTTTTATTTTGAAACAAAGTCTCACTAAATTTTCTGGGCTAGCAGGGCTTCATAGTGCATCACTGAATTGCAAACCACAGCTCCTTTGAGATCACAGTTGTGGTTGAACAGTTTTGACTTCACTATGTCTTACAGACAGAGTATGCATATTACTCTTGACTTGAAAAAAAGACCAATGGGAATCTGGCTCCAAGTGTGCAGTGGAGAGCTGAGCAAACAGGATGCTTAGTCAGGCACTGCAATGCCAAGAGTCTCATTGGAATGAAGCAGTTAATAGACTTTAGGGCAAATGTTCTATTTCTTTTACTAAATGAGTTTAAAAAAAAAAAAAAAAAGTCTAATATAATAAAGGAGGCTAGGAAAGAGTCTGAAGAGCTTGAGTGTCACCAAAGAGCTTTATTGCTAATACTGTACACTTTCTGATTAAAAAAGCAGAGCCTGTTTTGCCTGTTTCCACAGAACTTTAACAGATGTTTATCAATCCTTCCAACAATTTGAAGGCAAAAATGGTAACAGAACAGCTCACTAGTATTTCAGAGAAAAATTGGCATAGTTTAGTTAAAAAAAAAAGAATATATAATACTAAAATCATAGCTCCCTATTAACACTGGGGTCAGCTGCAAACAGGACAGTCATAACCTTAGTAACAGTCTTTTTCCTCACACTAAATTTTCTGGCAAAACCTCCTTGGAATAAAAGAGAAAGGTTTCCAACCTTCAAAGCAAGGAACTTCCCAGCTTTAGGTCTGGCTTCATTAAGCACATTCAAGGTACAAAGCATAAAAGATGTTTCCTTACAACTCAGGAAAGCACCGCAAAGCACTGCCCAGGACTGCTCAGGTGGAGCACATGACTGTGACCCACAGAACAGGCTGCACAAGTACAGAGGAAAAGGCTGCTTCTGTCATTTTCATCCTCACAGCAGTTATGTCATCTGCACAATACTTTATCTGTCCACACCATTTTATAGTCACAATTCAGGAATTATTCTGTCACAATAAGCCAGGCAACAGAGATTAAAATTTACTTCTTCTAAACATTCAGGAGATAGGAGAAAGTTAGGAGAGAAGATAAGAAAACACTTTCATTGTCTCAAAATTTGTCAAATGATGATAAAATTACTTAATTTTACAGTCTAAAGAAACTTAAAATATCCAATGCTTCAGATGATGAAAAAAACTAAGCCTCAGCAAGGTCATACACAGTTTGCCATGGACATCAGTGGCAAAGCCAGGAGAACTAGGGCTCCTAATTTTCAACTCAGCCTATTCATACTACCATATTGTCTTTTTTCTTCTTTCTTTTTTTTTTCCTTCCTTCCTTCTTTCCGTGTTTCCCTTCCCTTTTTTTTTTTTTTTTTCTCGGAACTGGGGATTGAACTCAGGCCCTTGCGCTTGCCAGGGAAGTGCTTATTCTACTGAGCTAGCTCCTTGGCCCTTCCTTCCCCTTCTACTATATACTTCAAGCTGGCCTTGAACTCCCTATGTAATCCAGGCTAGATTATCATAAGATCAACTCTCATTGACCAGCCTTACTGCAGGAAAAGAAGTGGGGGGGGGGGAGACACAATACAAGCAATACGTAGGCATTGCTGGAATGCCAGGCACAAATGATATTATTTCTATCAACCATGAATATATACAGATTACTAAAGGAATATAATATCTTCTTCAAAAAAATACTTTACTCTTCTCAAACAAGAAAAGCTGACCCAATTCTCATTGAAGAATTCTAAGATTATATACTATAGCTCTGAAAGATTCTTTCCAAAAACTTACTTAAGCAATAACTTTCTAAATAACAAGGATAAAATAAAACATTATCAACTCACCAAGTCTTTAGTTCAGTTTCCCAACAGTGACTCCACTGGTATTTTAAGAGGGCAATCCAAAAACAACCACTGTCCCTGGTCCCTGAATGTCAATGGTATATCTTCCATTCACCATCATTCAACAACCATACTGTGACTCTAATACTTTCCCAAACGCCCTCTGGAAAAAGGTACATTTCATATTGAGAACCACTAAAAATATGACTGACATTCTCCTTAGATAACTGAATGCCACATAATGAATTGCAGGCTCTGATGCAGGGAGAGATGTAAGGCAACTATCAGTGTCTTGATACATTTCAAAAATACTCAATAAGATTACACAATCTGAAGGAGAAAGGTTATTTATGATCTTTTTTGCAGAACTAGGAAGTCATTGGGTGCTATTTCCATAGTGGTACATAGCAAACATAGACATTTTAGGGGGAAAATGGTTAGTATACTTTATACTAAGTTAAAAGCGAATCTGAATTTACCTTAAATTTCAGGGGGAAAAAAGAGGAAACAGAGAAACAGTAATTACCGAAGACATGTCCAAGTTTATTTTTGCACAAAATCTACAGGTGCAGTTACATATGTATCTGTTCAGTGCACAGATTTCAGGGAAAAGTCACTAAATATTTTGCAAGATGTTTTATCAGATTATGGATAAAAACAGGTAATACTTAATACATATGACCACAAACAGTGCCAAATGCCTGTTTAATCCTTGCAATATACTTTTTAGGTATCATCATTCTCCAATTATATAGACAATAGTGAGATTTAAGAGTTAAATAGTGGGCCAAGATTCAAATCTAGATAATTTCAGACCCCTCACTAAAAGTTGTATTATTCCAAGTCACACATAAGAAGACTGGATGAAGGAATTTTAAAAACAGGAAAGTCTTTGTCTGAAAACCATGAAAAATGTTACTACTCCACTAAATTGCAACTATGAAAGGTTATCAGCAAAAAATTCTTTATAACCCAAAGAAAACTAGATTTATATCCCAAGGTTCTTAAGCAACCACATTTAAGCTACACTTAAAAGTTCACATTACAAAGAATTCAAATTAAACTCTGAACTATATTTTTTGTATATCATCTTCCACAAAACACTGTGACAGGCGTGGTGGCAGATGCCTGTAATCCCAGTACTGAGAAGGCTAAGACAGGAAGATCACTGTGAGTTTGAGGCCATCCTAGACTACATAGGGAGACTAGGCAAGCCTGAACTACATAGTAAGACACTGTCTCAAAAACAACGAATATATGCAAATAGGAGGGGGAAGAAAGTCACAATAAATAGAGAAGTAAAAAAAAAAAAAAAAAAAAAAAAAAAAAAAAAAAAAAAAGAGGAAGAAGATAAATTTGATGCAGAAGTTAGTAAAATTAACTGGGCATGGTAGTACATGCCTGGAATCCCACCACAAAGCAAGCTGAGGCTGGAGGATCATTTTGATTTTGAGGCCAGTTTCCCTTATATAGCAAGTGAGACCCAGTCTCAGGCCCCACCTAAAAGAGAAGTTAATAAAATTAGTGTATATTCCAAAGAAAGTTTAAAAATGTTTACAAGAGATCTTTTTGGGGTGCTAGAAATTTAGTTCTGGAGTGAGGTAATAAATTTTTTTTTTTTTTTTTTTTGAGACAGGGTCTCACTATGCAGCTCAGGCTGGCCTTAAGCTCGCTTTGTAGCTCAGGCTGGTCTCGAACTCACAATCCTCCTGCCTCAGCCTCCCGAGTGCTGGGATTACAGGCATGCGCCACCACGCCCGGCTGTGAGGTAATAAATTTTGAATTGTACACTTCAAACAGGTGAATTTGTAGTATGTAAATTATCTCTCAATAAATGGCTTTTTAAAAAAGTGGTACTGTCAAAACAAGAATGAAAAATTATATTAGGGTTTTTTGTAACAAAACCATAAAAGGGAAGTAGCCAAGAGAAAAGTACACTGATTTATTCAATGGATAGGAAAGTAACAAAAATATTTGTAGATTAAAAAAAAATACTTGGGTTGGAGATGTAATACAATGGTAGAGCTCTTGTCTAGCAAGTGCAAAGCCCTGGGTTTGATCCACCGAATCAAAAATAATTTTTTTTATTTAACCATTTTGACTTTTTTCTTTTGAGACAGAGTCTCCCTATATGTAGTTAGGTTGGCCTTGAATTCACTGTGTAGCCCAGATTGGCCTTGAGATCCCATTTTTCCTCTGAAAAGGACAGTTTTGTGTCTCTGGGTAATTCGCTACAGAATTTAGAGAGATCACAATGAAAGCTCACTATTTTAAGTGCAGGAAGATAATAAATTTGGAAATCCTAACTGTGGAATAGAGAAGAAACATTCCAGCTTAATTTCATATTCTAGGAAAGACTTAACTAGTCTGATCCCAAAATTAGTGCCTATGACTAAAGAATGTACACATGGTAAGTAACTCCTGTGAGAGAATTTCAAGAGAAAGTATAAGAGCAGAAAATCAAATTTATAATTATTTTAAAAGAAAGTGGTTAACTCCTTTGCAAATGTAGTAACAATTTCCTTAGCCAACTGAAACACAGAAATGTGATTTTTTGTTTTCAGGGTTTTAGGTATTTTTAGGGAACATTAATTTGCATTGGTTTGGGAACTTCTGCAGAAGTTTCCCAACAGCAATAGTGTGCTGTGTTTATCTACAGATAAAAGAGATCAACAATGCCTGTATAAAATCCCAATTCACATACGCTTTGAGCTCTGAAACTATCAACCCACCCTGATCAGCTGAAGTTGCACCAACTTCAGCAAATCCTAGGTCATGAGTCTCAACTTTGACAAAGGATGGGTTTTGCTAAGGTTGTCAAGAATAAGACCTACTTTAAGAGATACCAAGTGAAGTTTAGAAGACAAGAGGACAAAACTGATTACTATGCTAGGAAACACTTGGTAATCCAGGACAAAAATAAGTACAACACAGCTAAATACAGAATGATAACTAACAGGGATATCATTTGTCAGATTGCTTATTCCCATATTGAAGAGGATATGATAGTCTGTGCAGCATATGCATATGAACTACCAAAATACGGTGTGAAAGTTGGCCTAACAAATGATGCCACAGCATGTTGTATTGACTGGCCAGCTGCAGGCCCACAGGCTTCTCAATAGGTTTGGCATAAATAGGATCTATGAAGGTCAGGTGGAGGTGACTGGAGATGTTGAAAGCATTGATGGCAAATCTGGTGCCTTCACCTGCTATTTAGATGCAGGCCTTGCCAGAACTGTAACTGGCAATAAAGTTTTTAGAGCTCTAAAGGATGCTGTGGATAGAGGCTTATCTATCCCTCACAGTACCAAACGATTCCCTAGCTATGACTCTGAAAGCAAGGAGCTGATGAAGAAGTACATTGCAAGCACATCATGAGTCAGAATGTTACCTAATAGAAGTTGACAAAGATGCTTACAAGAAACAGTTCTAACAGTACATAAAGAACAATGTAACTTCAGACATGATGGAGGAAATGTATGAGAAAGCTAATATTGCTGTATGAGAGAATCCAGTCTATATAAAGAAGCCGAAGAGAGAGGTTAAAAAGAAGAGGTGGAATCATCCCAAAATGTCCCTTGCCCAGAAGATCAGGTAGCTCAAAAGAAGGCAAGCTTCCTAAGAGCTCAGGAGCAGGCTGCTGAGAGTTAAACCAAACTTCTATGAAGATTTTTCAGATAAAGATCAATAAACTTCATCAAGCAAAAAAAAAAAAAAAAAAAAGCCTCAACTTCCCCAAACAGCATAGGTACCTCTAATTTCAGACCTGCTGGTCTTCTACCTTCCTTTGGCTAAATCGGGAATGAGCCCAGAAAATAAAAAAGCTTGGAACTCAGGAAGGTATTTTCTTTCCTTTTGCATAAAACAATTTTCTGGAAGACACAAATGAAATAAAAAAATATATAATTCTATTTGCTCTACCTGGCTACATAAGGGTCAAAACACTTCAAGATAGTGATCGTCACAACTTTATCATTCATCTAGACCTGAAGAACTGTATTATCAGTTATTTTGGTATTTTTCAATTTATAAAAATACATGAGGGCGGCAAGATAGCTCAGTGAACTAAAGAGCCTGCTTAGGCAATCTTGGGCAAGTGCAGGGACCTCAATCCCAGGCACCACATGCCAAGTCAGCCCCACCCCTAGGGTGGGTAGTGGCACATGCCTGTAATCCCAGCACTGCAGATGCTAAAAGTAGGAGGATCACCACTGTCTAAATTGCATAGTGAGACCCTGTAACAATCAAATACATGAAAAAAATAAAATAAAATAAACAAAAAGTTCAGTGTCACATGCCTAATCCTTAATAAGCACTCAATGAGTATTAGTGCCTTTCCTTTCCTGTTAATTCTTAAATACTTCTAATATAAAGGTAAAACAGGAAATTATTTCCTAACTGACCACCCAGATCAGATCCTGAAAATTGAGACCACCACGTAAGATGAAGGGATTCATCTGAAAAAGACAGACTTTCCAGCCAGGGATGATAGCACGCACCCGTAATCCCAACACTCAGATAGATGTTGCGATGTCAGCCTGAGCTACAGTGTAAGCTCAAGACCAGTCTGAACTGCATAGGGAGACCCTGTCTCAAAAAAAAAGACAGAATTTCCTCCTTCCTTCCCAGGCAGCAGTTTCAATTCCAAAGACATGCTACTCCTGCTACAGAAAGTGGCTCAGGGGCTGGGGAGATGGCTCAGTAGAATATGTGCTTCCCTGGCAAGTGCAAGTTCCACAAAAAAAAAAAAAAGTGGTTCAACTGTTCTTCCTTGTAACAATATAAAAGTTCCTGTTCCTTGTGATTGAAAAAAAGCTAATCTCAAAAAGTACTGGTACAACAGCAGCCCAACAACACATTAACTCATGGAACCCCATGTGTAAGTCTGCAGGATTCTGACTGGGAGGCGATGAGGAGTGCTGCTATTGTGGTTATCAAGTTCACTCTGTGATCCACACAGCTCTTACCCCAATGAGCAAAGTGGTCTCAGCCACTGAAGGTGACAGAAAGCTAGATACGTGTAGTTCAGCCCTTGATTGAAAATATTCAGACAGAAATTGGTCAACAGAGTTGTGTACAGCTGCCATCTACAGCTGGGTATCTGACACGTAAGACAGATATTTGAGCCAAAGTCATATGTGTATACTTTTGTTCAGGTCCCAGAACAGACCCAGACTGTGTGTCAAATCAAACTTTAGATGTTACAGGTTGACAGACCTGTCATCAATAGCAATCCTTGTAATTGCCAATGATGGCTTGGCTACCATCAAAATTTTTGTTGCATCCAGTCTACCCGTCACAGAAGCTAATGAATTTGGAAAGTGACCAGAATGAACTAGCCTTTTCATACTCACCATCTCAAACCAGTTTACATAATGGCTCTAATAATAACATCTGCTCTTAAGGATTAGATCAGAAAGATTGGTATTGTACGTGTCTATGTTCTACTGAACTTTTAAAGTGGTTTTGCTGCTTTTTAGCATTCAATACACTTGAACAAGATACTAGAAGTTATCCACACATTACATAACACACAGTGACAAACTTATCGGGCCACGAAGAATGTGACTGAAAACGACTATTTTCCCTAAACAATACTCAAATCTGACCTGTTCTAGGTAAGTGTAACATAAAAATAATAACACATGAATGAGAAGGGTGCCAGGGAAGAGTAAATAAACCCAAGACCTACCTTGCATACAACTGCCATAGACAGATGAAATTCAATTCCATGCCAACCGTACCCTTTAATCACTAAAACACAAGCAGAAAAATAAAAATCCATGCATTTTAAACAGCTCTCCCCATTCTGAAAGCACATTCGGTTTCAAAGTAAGAGATTGTCTAGTCTCCCTTCTGTCCACTTCATACAACATTGGGTGAGTTGTCACTGGCAGAGGCCACACAGGTATAATAGGTCACACTCATCAAGCACTTATAATGTGCTTAGGTACTATCCCAAACATATTGCTAAAGCTATCAACTCATCCTTACAAGAACTCAATGAGCCGGGCGTGGTGGTGCAGGCCTGTAATCCCAGCACTCGGGAGGCTCAGGCAGGAGGATTATTGTGAGTTCGAGACCAGCGTGAGCTACAAAGTGAGCTTAAGGCCAGCCAGAACTGCATAGTGAGACCCTGTCTCAAAAAGACCAAAAAAAAAAAAAAAAAAAAGAACTCAATGAGACAGGTACTGTTAACTCATTTTACCTATAAATAACTGATCTAGATGCCTCTGAAAACTATTCTCATTGGTATTAATGCCCTTTTAAATAAATGTAAGCAGCCTCAGCCTTTACAGCTATTTCAAAGATTTTTTTATCTATAAATTCTTCATATTTATTTACTGTTTTTTCTTGAGTCTCCACAGTGTGCCCAGCACTATCTCATGTGCTAAACAGGATTCATTCTGCCCCTATGGAGTTAAGAAATCATCTGGGCAGATCAGAGGAAGCAGTTGAAGAAATACAATGCCAGCTGGGCATGGTGGCACACACCTATAGCCCTGACACGTACTATAATCCCTGCACTATGGAAGGCTGGGACTGAAAGATCTCAAATTACAGCTGAGCCCAGCATGGGCAATTTAGCAATTTAGTGAGACTATGGTCCAAAATTAAATGGGAGTAGGCTGCAGATGTAGAAGGCCCTGGGTTCAACCCCTTGGGGCAGATACGGAGGCTGCTCTGTTACAAAGTTCAGAGTCTAACTTGAACACTCCATAAAATATTGTCACTGTGTTAAATATTTTTATTATTTTATATCCAACTGAAACATTTTTCTGGTCTTTCCCAATTCCCCAGAATTAATTTACTTGTCTCTCTATACTCCCACAGCCTTTATCCATGTTTTTATTAGAGCAATTAAAGCTGTTTATGTCCTTAGTTCCCTTTTTTCTCTCTTGTTTATCTGAACAAGAACAGTCTTTTATACAACTCTACCCTTTCAGACCTTGCAGTATCTGGAACATAAAAGGTGCTCTTGATATTTTTGTTGACTTGAAGGCACAACTAACCTAAATTTACACAACAAATAACACTAGAATTATTTTCCCCTTCAGTGTACTTAAGTACTATCCTAAACAATTTCACTTTGTCAAAATCCAATGTACAAAAAAAAAAAAAAATACACATCTACCATTTTTATGTTTGCTCCACAATTACATCAACAATTCAAACAAAAAAGGTAACAGTGAATTAACTACAAATCACCTAATGACTAGTTTTGTTTGACAATAAAACTCACCAATGCCAATTAAAACATAAACTGAGGATTAATTTAAGTGATAAGTTAGATACTGTGGCTGGAGACCTCACTAAAACAGGGAGGGCCATAGCTTTGCATATATTCTTTTTTTTTTTTTTGGTATGTAAGCCATTGACAGGTATTTATATTGGCTTTAGTCACAGATAGTGGAGGTTACAAATTTAGAAATCCAATAACAAACCCAAAGTTTATTTTCAGAAACTTTCCATATGGCATGAGTTTTAAGAAGTAAAACAGTAGCCTTTTCCCTGATGAAAGCTGAGGGTAACAGAGTGCCAAAAGAGCAAACCCTGCCTTGACTGTTCCTGGCAATGTTCAAAGCAAAGGAAGAAAGGGGCAGGGCCAGCAAGAGCTTCACTGAAAATCAGTCCCCCAGGGCAAAAGGCATTCTGGGTATCTGGGCTACACCAGGCTTAAGTATTAATTTTTATACATGTTCATTTAAAACACAATTTGTGGCTTGGAACTCTAAAAATGTTTTAATGTGCTGGTCTGTCCACCTATTAATCAAGTCTGCTGGGTTTGAACATGCCAAGCTTAAAATATCTCCAGATCTTGTACAAAGGTATGAGCTCAATCTTTTATTCTCAGGATAAGGAACTCAGGAGAGAATGACTAAAGCTAAATATTTCAATGCGAGCTATGATAGAAAAAGTCAGCTCCTACAAGGCGATGAGTTATGTTTTAAAATATGTGAACAGAAATAAGATGCAAGGTAATGACAAATTTCTTACATTAATCTGAAAATGAGATCCTGGATTTTAGTTCAAAGTTGTCAGGGAAAGAACAATTTGATTTCTACATGAGACCATCTTATAAAAACGTTGTTTTAGTCATCAACTGACTAAGCCCCTGTGGAATTCAAGTCTAGCTCACTTTATATTGAAACAAATTCTATTTTTATAAGAGCAGTAATGTAAGCAAAGTTCTTTTAATCTTTTATCAGCATTAGAAAAATGACAATAAAATCTGGAATGACTAAACTTTTATAAAAAGAATTCAGATATAACACATTAAATACCTTCATTTTCATCTGGGGAAATGTGGCATTAAGAGTCCAATGACTTGGTAACATAAAAACTGCAACCAGAATCTGATTACTGGCCCAATCAATGCATTTATTCTATCATATACTACATGTACAACTTTACCAAGACAGAAATTATTTTAGAAATTATAACAGAAGAAAAGTTTATATATCCATTTCCTAATTAGATGTGCCTTAAAGATTTGGAAACAGCCTTTAAGTGTGGGCAGCGGGACTACAGGTTTGGCTCAATGATGTTGAGCACTTGTTTAGCATGTACAAGGCATTAAATTTGATTCCTACCCCCATCAAAATGCAGGGTAGACAGCAGAAAAACTATAGCAATACTTTTAATGCTTTTGGTTAAATCCATATTCATATTTACATGATCTCAACTTACAAGTTTACTTTTGAAGTTTTCCTTACATTCTACAGGGGATAAGAATAATTTTTACATTCTAAAATGGCAAAATCTTTATCTTCCAAGCAATAAACTTCCTACAAAAAGAATTCAGAGTTGCTTTTGTTTGGGTTTTTTGCTTTGCTTTTCTTTTGTTGTTGTTTTGTTTTTGAGAAAGGGTATCACTAAATTGCCCAGGCTGGCCTCAAACTTGCAATTTCCTGCCTTAGCCTCCCAAATAGCTGGGATTACAGGCAAGTGCCTTCTATTAAAAGAAAAGGGGAAAAAAATTCCATGTAAGTGAACAAACTGTGCTTTTCTTTTCTTTTTTTGGCAAAGCTGGGGATTGAACTCAGGCACTTGTTCTTGTCAGGGAAGCACTTATTCTACTGAGCCATCTCCCCGTCCCCAAAGGGAAGCTGTGCTTTTCAAGTAGTCAACCAATCCAGAATAGTTAGATATCTCATCAAACTGAAGACCTAGAGAAGATATCTTCATCTTATTCTGATTCCTGTTTGCCTTTTCTTCTGCACTCTAAGATAGCATTAAAAGGACCTGGCCCATTACAACAAGAGGTCAGACATGCCAGCCCTCTCAAACTGTACAAGCTGGACCTATAAAAGTCTCAAAAGAATTGAGGGGAGACCACTATGTTCCTACCTGACCACACTGTTCTAGAAAAAGACTAGGAAAGCTGCAGGGAACAATACACCCTGGTGGTGACTGAACTCAGAGCTTTGTGCATGTTAAGCACACACTCAACCACTAAGCTACATCCCAAGTCCTTGTACAGATTTCAGTATAATGTGATTAAAGTAACAAGGGGAAATGGAAGTAATATCACATATTCTACAAAGGGAGGGAGAGAGGAAAACCTGATCTCCGCAGCCCCTACTGGTCAACCTAGCATTCAACTTAATATACTCAAGAAGACACTAGAATACTCTACAGTATAAAATTAAAATCTCAAAGTTTCCACTGTAAAAGTTTCAAATTCTATTAAAGCTTCTACTTTTGACTTCATCTGCCAGGACCCCATCAGGCGCACAGACAGATGTACAGAACTGAGATCCAAATGGCTAGGATGGCAAGAAAGGCTGGCAACTTCTATGTCCCTGCAAAGCCCAAACTGGCATTTGTTATCTGGATCAGGGCTATCAATGGTGTGAGCCCAAAGGTGTGCAAGGTGTTGCAGCTTCTTTGCCTTTGCCAAATCTTCAATGGTACCTTTGTTAAGCTCACAAAGGCTTCAATTAACATTCTGAGAATTGTGAAGCCACACATTGCATGGGGGCACCCAAAGCTGAAGTCAGTGGATGAACTGATATACAAGCGTGGCTATGGCAAAGTCACTAAGAATCTAATTGCCTTGACAGATAATTCATTGACTGCTCAATTTCTTGGTAAATATGGAATCATCTGCACAGAGGATCTGATTCGTAAGATCTATACTGTTGGAAAACACTTCAAAGAGGCAAATAACTTCCTGTGGCCATTCAAGTTATCTCAATGAGGTGGAATGAAGAAAAAGACCACCCATCTGTGGAAGGTGGAGATGCTGGAAATAGGGAAGGCCAGATCAACAGGCTTATGAGAAGGATGAACTAATAATTAGAAGGTATGTACCATGGTGTTTTTATGATTTGGTCAGTTAAAGTATCTGCTTCCAAACCTGGAAAAAAAAAAAAAAAAAAAGAGCTGAAGGAACAGCTCAGTGGTTGAGCTTGCTTAGTTATATGTTCAAGGCCCTGGGTTTGATCCCCAGCACTACAAAAAAAAAAAAAAAAAAGAATTTCTTTTTAAATTGCCAACAGTTATGTGTATAATGAAGTACATACTTTTTTTGTTCTTCCCAAGTCAGTACATCTAGCATTTACATTGGATGCAGTATTATAAAATCAATGGTTTAAGAAATACAGGAGGATATGTTCAAGTTACATGCAAACACTACACCTTCATTCATAGACACCAAGAAAGCGACCATCAATTCCACACATGCAGATGTAGCTCTTCTTTCTGACAATGCAAAGCAAAACCCATTTTAATTTTCAACTGTTTGAACATCTCTCCATTTATTTATTTATTTATTTATTTATTTATTTATTTATTTATTGGCAGAGCCAGGGATTAAACTCAGACTCTGTGCTTGCCAGGGAAGCACTTATTTTACTGAGCTATCTCCCCGGCCCCTATCTCTCCTTTTATGTGATTCTCCCAACCAATTAGGTGTCTACCTGAAAAGACAACAGATGGAGAGGAAACGGCAGCAAAGTCTCCAGTGTAACTGGAATTATGGGAAGTAGAACTACAGAAAGGAGCCATTTGCCTACCGATGTTCTAAAGAAGAGAACAGTGTATCTCAAATCTGACTTCAACACCTTTGCAGCAGTCAACTGTTTTTAAGTAAAATAAAGTGAACGCTTTTTTCTTTGTTGTACCATATCTTAATTTTCAAAATATACAATGTATTAACTTTTTTTTATTAAAGATTATAATTAAGCATATCCTTTCCCATCTTTCCCATACTAGTCATTCAGTACTTCCCCAAAACAATTTTAAAGTTTCTTAGAATCTACCATTTCTTGGTGATAGACTGAATCACTGCCTTATGCTTGTAAGTTTGGCTGCAGAAGAAGAAACAGAATGACTTAGCTGGTTACTGCTGCACAAGAAAGGACTTCACCACCACTACTGCAATCTGCAACCTGCACACCACAGCCTATGCTCAATGAGCCACATTTATGCCCTCACTGTTCCCACTCCCACTCCAGGGTCCACACACTCACAACCAAGAGAGTTCTTTGCGTAGGGGTGAAATACAGATGACATACCATTTCAATCACCTTTTTTTTTTTTTTTTGTCAGAACCAGGGCTTGAACTCAAATCCTTGCGTTTGCCAGGGAAGCACTTATCCTACTGAGGAGGAAAAACTGCATAGTATATTTGTAAAATGGTGAAGTTACTATAGAAAACAATTTTGTGATTCCTCAAAAAGTGAAATGTAGAAATATCTTATGATCCAGCAATTCTCCTGCTACATATAAAGCCAAAATCACTTTAAGTATACAATTTAGTCACTCATGCACTCAAAGTATCGCCATAATTCTCTGATGCTTTTTCATCATGCCAAACAGAAGTTCTGTACCCATTGAACAATAACTCTCCACTCTCCTGATCCCTGATAACATGCACTCAATCTGTCTTAATGAATTACCTTATTTTAGGAACCTCATACAAGGGAAACCATACAGTATTTTTCTTTTGTTTCTGGCTTGTTTCACTCAGCACAATAATCACAAGGTACATACATGCTGTAGCATGTGTCACACCTTCATTCTTTTCATGGGTGAATAATATTCTACTGTATATATACACCATATAACCCATTTGTTTATCTGTTGGTTAGTCTGAAGGACATTTGAGTTGCTTCCACCTCTTGGCTATTATAACAACAGGCAAATACTGTGAACTCTGACATAAGTGCATCAGTTTAAGCCTTGCTTTTAGTGGTTTTAGGTTTATATATAGCAGAATTGTTGGATCATAAGATACTTCTACATTTAACTTTTTGAGGAACCACAAAATTGTCTTCTGCAGTAGCTTCACCATTTTACATCAATAATATACAATTCTTCCTCCTTAACATTTTATTCTTTCTCTTTTTTGTCTGTTTTGTAATAGCCATCTTAATGGATATGAAGTAGTATCTCCTTGTGGTTCTGATCTTCATTTGAAGGACAAATTCATGCCCACTGTTTCAAGACCTTTTGTACGTGAACCGTGCTCTGTGGCACTGATCTATCTCCACCTGACAAAAAAATGTCTTATTTTCTACCTCTTTTCTACCACTCCTCAAGTGAGCCACTGTCAGCTCAAACCTTGTTCACTATAGTGACCACTGTATTTTCTTCTACTTTTCCTGAATACCTTTTCACTATTTTATTGGCTTTCTTCTCAAAAAATGCTACTTCTAACCTGACAATGCCAGTTCAAGGAACACAAGAAAACTTCTAGTGAAGCCGGGCGTGGTGGCTCAGGCCTGTAATCCCAGCACTCGGGAGGCTGAGGCAGGAGGATTGTTGTGAGTTCGAGACCAGTCTGAGCTACGAAGTGAGCTCAAGGCCAGCCTGAACTGCATAGTGAGACCCTGTCTCAAAAAGACAAAAAATAAAATAAAATAAAATACAATAAAAAAAGAAAACTTCTAGTGGAAGAACCAGCTCCTCACAGCATTTCTGGAACTCCCAAATCTTCTTAGGAATTGTCAACAATGTTCAGTTCTTTCTGGATTATCTAAGCCACTCTTTTTTTTTCTTGGTTTTAGGTTCTATATTCTTTTGAAGAACAATAGGACAAGATTAGTCTCTGAACAACTAAAGTTTGATAATGGTCAGTCTAAATCTACCTCTATATAAGCAAAGATGGAAGATAAATATGCTAAACTTATTAACTGCAAAGAACACACAAAAAACTGATCAGAAAAGGGCCAGCCAGATAGCTCTGCCGATTAAAGTGCCTGCTTGGGCAGATGGGGATGGAGCCCCAGCTTGCTGTGCCAGCCCTGCCCCTGAGGCATGCTGAGACAGCAATTGAGACTGGGTGTGGTAGCACATGCCTGTTAGTCCAGTGCTTGGAAGGCTAAAACACAGGAGAATCACTACAAGTCCCATCTGTGTAGTGAGAACCTTTAGACCCTGTACTTAATACATTTTTTTAATATTTTTTTTCTTAGATTCAAAATATTTTTATTTTGAACCCACAATAAATTGTTCTTCAAATTGTCAATGATGCCTGGAACACAGTAAGCTTTCAATAAGTATTTGTTGAATAAATAATTTAAGGAGATGATATGATAGCCAAAAAAGGCTAGGAGTTAGATCTAGATCTGTATTTTAACTTACACACTAGCCATATGACCTTGAATCAAATCACTTAGCTTCTCTGAGTCTCAGTCTCCTCATCTTTCAAAGAGATCTTGTAGGTTACAAAGATGATACTGTTGGTACATTGTTGGCTATTTCTTGGTACTGGCTCTAATATCATGAAAGCACTGACTTAAAAAAAAAAAAAAAAGAAACAGTTTATCATATTTTGAACCAAGTATTATTAGAGATTAAACCTAGGGCCTTGTATATGCTAGCCAAGCATTCTACCACTGGGATATATTCTTCCTATCCTGATCTAAAAATTATTTAGTAACTACTCTATGCATCAGACATTACAGTTGAAACATAATGGATCAGCGATAAGGTATAAAGTATAATAGTAAGATATAAATCCCTGGTCCCATTATATTCTAATGGGACAGAAGGTTGAGACAAATAAAATAAACTGTATGAATTTGGGGCTGGAAAATGCAACACAATGGTAGAGTGTCTGCCTCCCATACAGAGGTCTTAGGTTCAATGTCCGGCACTGCAAAAACAAAAAATAATAAACTACAAACATCTGCACCTTGGTTACCAGATCAGCTCCTGTGGTATCACAGTACTTGTTTTCATATAATCCTTATATTATGAAATAATGGCCCCAAAGCCCAAGAACAGTGATTTTAACAATTTTATTATAATATACTATTATCACTGTTATATTTTATAGTTACTGTTGCTTACCTTTTACTCTGCCTAACTTATACATCAAATATTTATCATAGGCATGTAGGTTTTTTGATTGGTTGTTTAATATATTTGGTACAGGCTCTCATTACAAAAGCTTTGACTCATAGTGATCTTCCTGTTTGCAGCCTCCCCAGTGCATATGCCACCATGCCTAGAATTTTGTTTTGTTTTGTTTTTGTGGTACTGGATTTGAACTCAGGACCCTGTGCTTCTTATTCTACTGACCTATCTCCCTGGGCCCTGCTTTTTGTTTTTTTGAAACACTGTCTCCTTATGTGGTTCAGGCTGGGCTTCATCTCACTATGTAGCCCAACCTGGCCTCAAACTTTCGGCAATCCTCCTTCCCTAGCCTCCTGAATGCTAGAAATACAGGTATATGTGACCAGGCAGTATACATGTATTTTTAAAACCATTACATACATATATAGGCTTCAGTTTTAACATTTACTGAAGGTCCTGAAACATATTTCCTGCAGATATGGGTGAACTATCATAAGTTACTTTTGGTTTTATACATGTTGAGTTCGAGTCAAAGAGTTTTCCAACATTCTCAAAATATAAAGCTGGGCGTGGTGGCATATATGGCTGGAGATAGACAGACAGACAGACTGAGTGTGTATGTGTGTATGTGTGTGTGTGTTTGTGTGTGCCACTGGGACTAGAACCCAGGGCCCTGTGCAAGCAAGGCCAGCACTGTACCACTGAGTAACAACCTCAGCACCATTTTACTCCCATAAAACAGGTAAATTTCATCTGGCCAGATAGTTTCATAACAAGTTCAGCAGTTACCATTCAATGATAAATAAAACATTCTGCATACTTTGATGTTGATTAATTCTGAACGACTGATCGTACCTTTTAAAGCTTGAAGATTAAGACTTAAATCCATTCCTCCTCACAGTTATAGGTAGGGGTGCAAGCCTCAGTAAATGAGGAAAAGCAACTAAATAGAACAAGTTTTTGACCTCTGCTACTAACACTGTATTCATCCAGAAAGCAACTAGAGGATTCCACTAATCTTAGCAATGACCAACTTCAGTCTGACACACTCATGTTATAAACACATATTTTTCTCTCTGTTTGCTGGAAAAATACCAAAGAAGAGAATAATTCAGGGCCTAAGGGCAACATCTAGAAAGAGGAAAAACAGAGAAGAACCTAAGACTGTCACTCTTACTGCATTCTGGGTCAAGGCCACCAGAGGAACAGTAAGATCACACCACCTCAGCATCGGAAAGGGATTATGATGTGTCAACAAATATTTTCCAAGTGACCATGTGCTAGATGCTAATGGTACACAGATGATTATGACAAAAATCCCTATTGAAAGCATTGTGTGCTAAGTGCTATAACAGAGGAATTAACTAAGAGTAATGGGAATATAGTGGAGGGAATAAAAGAACAGGTCACCAAGACTTGAGATCACATCTACTAATCTTAAATTCAGAAGACTCATACTAACTCAGGATAAGGAGAAAGTAATAGTGTGGTTCTAGCAGGGCTAGGATCTGTGGCCCTTTAAAAGCAAGGGC
>PVKA01033804.1:0-14204 GCA_004027165.1 Ctenomys sociabilis | reverse complement strand
ATATCAGGAAATCCGCCATGCTTGCACGATAGGAGCCGCGGGTAGCGGACACATGTAGAGGCTTGCATCACACCCGATAAATGCTTGCACGATAGGAGCCGTGGATAGCGGACGCATGTAGAGGCTTGCATCCCACTCGATAAAGGCTTGCTGAACCCGTTGCTGAGTGTCTGAGTGTCTTCTTCCGTAGGACGGGAGCGGCGCCGGACAGGTCTCATTATGCAGGTTGCTCTCATAGTGAACCTACTGTTTCAGCCTCCACAGCACTGGGAGTAATAGGTGTATGCAACCACGCCTAGTCTTGGTGGCTGCCACGGCATGCCCAGGGTGGGGTTGGAATGGCATGTGGTGCCAAGGATGAAACCTGCATCCCTGCACTTGCTGGGCAGGCACCTAGACTGCTGAGTTATTGCCCCATCCCCATTCACTGTATTTTGTGAGCACCCCAGGTATACATATAAATAATATTTCATATACTGAATTCTGGTGGGAAATATGCTTTGCTTTATGGGTTGAAGTTTAAGATATGTTTAATTCACCTAATGCATTATAGATCACATTTCTGAAGCTTTTATCCCACTGTACTCCTCTTACTTCTTTCTATGGAGTGGATTGTTCTTGGGTTAGTGACAGATCAATGTACCTCACCTGGATCATAATCAGAGCCAGAAGTGGAAGAAAAAGCAGAAAGCTCATGGAGACTGAAAAAGACTACTTGGCCGTGACTTTCCTTCCCACTTTAGTCCATGCTAAGCTGTCAAAGCTTCTTTAATTGCATGCTTTATCTGCCATTTTGAGGGAATATAGTCAGTAGCCAATACTGTTTCAGGAAAATGTACGTGTGGATCAGTTTCTGAGGTGACAAATTGAGCAAGGACTTTTCTTCCATGAATTTTGTCTGGTAATGGAAGACAAAAAGGAATAATATATGAAATAGAAGTGTATATATATCTATATTTATCTATCTATATCTGTCTATCTATCTATCTATCTATCTATCTATCTATCTATCTATCTATCTATCTATATGCTACTATTCATGCTTATTGAATACATGTGAGACAGGAGGATTATTGTGAGTTCGAGACCAGCCTGAGCTACAAAGTGAGCTTAAGGCCAGCCTGAACTGCATAGTGAGACCCTCTCTCAAAAAGACAAAAAAAAACCCAAATAAACAAAAAATAATACATGTGCTTAAGTAGGTTTATTATCAGTACTATATCGTGGTGTTATATTGCAATCTATTCCTCTTTGGAATCCCATTCTCTGTACTGTATATTTTTACAACACCCATAGATCAGTAGTAGGTAAACATGATTTAAAAATGCTATGCTAAATAATAATTTAAGTCAATATGTAAATGGATCATGCAGATCAAAAATAGTAGTGTAATCCCCTGCCATGGTGGAAATTAGAAAGAAATTCTAAAATGAGTGGACATACTGATTTTTTCTATATGCACAGAAATTTCTCAATTGTTGTTCATTTTTCCAGGAAGGACTTAAGTCAAACTAAACTCAATAAGTATTATTTTTAATTTTAGCAAGATAGTAAACTTTCTTCTTAATAAAGGAGATATTTGAATTTGCTATTTTCCCTTCTTCCTCATTTTATATTGAAATATTAGTGCTGGTCATGCTCTGTCGAACCTAGATTTTACTTGATAGTATATTAGATTAATTTCTAATTCTGAGTAGATATTATAATTGGCTGGTTATATTAATTTCATTTAGGTTTCTGACTATACAGTCAGATTCTAGAGTGTTATGAGGCAGCATATTTAATTGCAGTAGTGTCAACCATTTCCAAATGCATGATGACACCCATCAGAGTGGACTTAGTTATTGTGAAATAAACAATTCCACATGCATGTCATTCAGGTCACAAGACAATCATACATAGTATTCATGTTGCTTAGCATAAATTAATCTTAAAATCCCTCGGGATGCTTGGTCAGTGGCATGGAAACTGACACAGTAATCATTTGCTTACTGTTTTGGGAATTATGTTCATTACAGATTTGTGGTGTTTAATATCACTGTTTGTCCAATTTGACTATTGGAGAACAAAATAAAAAATCATTTATTAGAAGTGACAGCCTGTGCCTACCAAACACATACTTTTGAGCTTATATTGCTCAACTCAGAGTCTTTCTTTTCAGGAGGCTGAAGTTTTAATTTATACAGAGTAAAGAAATTTATCAATTCATATAACTGAGAAATAAAAATAGGACTAATTTCGAGCACAGGTGAGTTCAGAAACGCTTGCATTGAATTTAGTAGCTGGACTCTTATCTTTCGCCCAATGTGGCCATACTTTCTTCTGTCTTGGCTTCATTTTTAAGGCCTACATAGTCCCAAGATGGCAGCAGCTGCACCAGCCTACACCTCTACAAGTTAAAACTAAACAGAAGGAGGAAATGTTCTTTCTGCTTAAATATCTCTTCTTGGTTACTCAAGTTAAAGTCCTAAGATTAGTTCAGATATATTCTGACTTGGCTTGAATTAAGGACTTATTCTTGGATCCGTGTCTACAGCCAGAGAAATTCAAAGTTCTGATTGGCTGAAGGGAGATCTTTTGTTCCATCCCTGGAGCTAAGACTTGAGACCCAATTGAAAGCATATAGATGGAAGGAGTGTAGTCACTTTAATAAAGAGCAGTTAAGATAGAGACCAGAAAATATCCACAATTCTCAGATCAGCTTTGTTTTCTTCAGGTTAGTTCTACATCTTAAAAATGAGACTGGGGTTGGGGGTATATGGTTGGGGGCCAGGGATATAGCTCAGTGGAATTAGTGCTTCCCTAGAAAGCACAAAGGCCTGAGTTCAATCCATGGTTCAAAAAAAAAAAAAAAAAAAAAAAAAAAACTAGGACATGTACACACATTTATCAGCTTTGATCTAGGGACAGATGAAAATAACTCAGCTATCTCCACCACGGGGCTTCCTGGCTTTGTGACTGAGGGCAGGCCAAAATCTATTTCACTGCTATTCTCTGCTGCTACAGAATGGACCTATTTCACACATGATTAAAAAACTCAGAAAGGTAATGCTTATGACAAAATTTATAACAGCTAATACTTAATGAGAAATTTATATAGAAACTGTGTTCATTATTCCTTACAACAATTTGCTGTGATAGGCAGTCTGATAATGGCTCACTGTACAGTATGCAAGTTAGAAAGGTCAAGCAATTTGCTCAACATTACACAGTACGGCCTGATGTTGTACCTGGGTCATGTTGAATTCATCATAATCGCTACACTGGCAGAACTGTAGTGGATTTTTATTGGTGTTCATCAGTTGTTCAAATTCATATTTTTTATATTTTAGTATTTTCAAGAATTGTCACACATCTTATAACTGATAGCTTAGGGTCAATCATGACATAGCAGTCATTATGTACTTGGTAATGAACTTGGTATGAATTTATTCATTAATAATATTTTTTGTTACTTGTGTCAGTTGTACATGTTAAGTTTAAATTCTATGCAAGCTGTTACAAATGGCTTAGCATTGAAACAGAGAGTTATTTAACAGTAAGACCTACAGCAATAAAGTATAGTGCAGCACATATTCATTCCTATAAACGTGATCATAACATCGTGTTTTCTTTTAAGGCAATGACTCCATACTTCATAATAGCCTAAAGTTTCAAAGTAGAATCTATGCTATTTTGACTTTTAAAATATGCTAACAGGTTGTCTGTACATACCACAGTATGCATGCCATTATGAAGTTATTTTGTTTATATTTTTTGTTGCACATACAAATTATATGATAAATATCTATCCTTAAATAACCATCAAAGATCTTTTTCATTAAATATAAAATCAAAATTTTGAGTGATAAGAAGACTTGTAACGGGGCTGGTGAGATAGCTCAGCAGACCAAAGAGCCTGCTTAGGCAAGTGCAGTGACCACGGTTTGATCCCCTGCACCACACGCTGTGCCAGCCTTGCCCCCAGGGTATACTGAGCCATCCAGAGTCCAGGCGTAGTAGCTCATACCTATGATCCCAGCACTGGGAAGGCTGAAAACAGGAGGATAACCATGAGTCTGAGCTCATGTAGTGAGACCATGCAACAACCAAATACAGGGGCCAGGGAGATGACTCAGTGGAATAAGAGCTTTCCTGGCAAGTGCAAGGGCCTGAGTTCAATCCCCGGTTCCACCAAACAAACAAACAAACAAAAAACCAAAACCAAAACAACAACAAAAAACTCCCAAAAAACAACTAAATACATTAGAAAATAAAAAAGACCTGTGCCATAGTTTAATTGGCATTAATCTTTTTATGTAAGGCACACATACAAACATTTATATTTCTTGTAGCTTTTTACTTTAGATCTATTCTACTATAATATTACCTTACCCTGTAGTGCTGTCTTAGGAAATAAGAGCTTCACATTTTGAACTTTTTCTTGATTTTTAGTGAATCAGTCACCCATTTTCAGGATTTTCTACTCTATGAAGTAAGTAACTGAAGAGACTTTTGGGAGGTGAAAAGATCAGAACAATTATAAATGTATTACTTATATAACAAAAATAAGAGAAAATCATAGAATTGGTTAAAAGCAAAATGGGAATAAGAACAGATTTCAGGTAAACCAATTACTAAGTTGGCCTTCCTTTACCATAAATTGGACATATGTGAGAATGTAGATATCAGAGTCTTTTAAAGTTAGCTCTTGGTTAGGGGTCAAAATACCTACTTTTCAGTTACATTGCCTTAAAATATTATTTCTTGTTGCCGATGATTTTGTTGTTGTTGTTAAATTATTCTCTATCAACTAGAGATAAAAGTTGATGGGACGAAGGAAGGATCAGATGAAATCCAGGGGCGCTTAATTTTTATCATTAGTCTTCCACTTCTCCAAGTAGTGGAACATTAAACTACTAACCCTTTCCCCACCAAAATATTACAAAGGAAGCATATCTGTTTCAAAATGCTATGCATTTTGAAGCATTTTCTTAAACATACTTTGAGCATTCAGTCTCTGCAGTCATTTATATTACAAAATTTCACAGGAACTTCTAATTCAGTTGGTGGGAAGTCACAGAAGAAAACAGTTAAGTTTTGCCAAAGGAGGCATAAAAGGTTGCAGTACGAAGGCTCATTAGCAGAAGCCGGGTGTTTTTTTAATGGGAGTAAATCTACTTACCACTGTTATTGATGATCTCCTAGATCGCGACAGGTTTAATAATAACAGAATCTTTTTCTTTTTTGTGTCGGGTCTCACTATGCAGCTCATACTTGGAGCGATGCTCCTGATTTCCGTCTCCCTAGCGCTGAGATTACAGGCGTGTGCCACAATGCCCAGACTCGGTGGCTGGCTCAGTGTGCATGGGGGTGGGGTTAGCACTGCACGTGGTGATGCCGGGGATCTAACCCTGGCCCCTGTGCTTACCTAAACGGCCGTTTAGTCTGTTGAGCTATACCGCTGGCCCTATAATGGAATCTTTTCCCCACTAAATCAAGTTAAAAATATTTTTCTAAGAAAATGTTAATAAGGTATGGTTCCAAACATTAGTAAATGTGAATTTATAATTTTATATCCCCAAAACTTTACAGGCAGACATTTTAGTCTTTAAGAGATATTAAAATTATGCAAATTTGCAAATAAACAGTGATATAATACTCTTAGAAATTATTAACTATTATCAGTATTAATCTTTCTGTGATACAATATAACTGGTAGAATTTATCACATATATCTTGCGAAGTTCTTGCATGCTTATTGTAGAACACCTAATTATGGAAGGGAATTTCATGCACTTGTTTCAGCTAATACTGACATATCTTTTCGTGTGATGAAGAACTTTCTGTTCTGCTTGGCAGAAGCCTCCAAGGATTATCTGTCAGGACAGTTTCCTAGACAGTAATGATGGTTAATCTTCCTAGTATTAGAAGGATTCCCATACACTGTGTGAAAGCAAAAGTTGAAGAATTTGTGGTGCTCTCAAAAATAGCACGAAGTAGAAATGATTGGGCAGGCAGGGAATTAGCACGTTGAAAGTTTAAAAAGAAAGCAAAAAGAGTGAAGAGGCACTTCCCATGATAATTTTGTCAAATTTCTTAGGTGCCTAAGTGTCTTTCTTTTATATACTGTCTTACAGACACAAGCTCCGTTTAGTCTGGATTTCAAGTTGAAATTCTGCTTATGTTCATTAAAGAAAAAAAAATTTTCAAACTATAACCTTTCATGAGATAAGCTTTGCTTTTTTTTTGTATTTTAGGGAAGGGTCTACAGAGTGTTCAAGGTCTCACTACTAGATCAGACTCAGTGATCTGCCTGTTTACAGCCTCTAAAGGACTGGGATTATAGGCGTGTGCTGCCACGCCCAATCTGAATTGCTGTCTCAGGGAGCCCCAGGGGCGAGGCTAGCACAGGCAGGCCCAGGCATCGAACCCCAGGCCTGTGCGTGCTTGCAGGTGCTTTCATTTGCTGAGCTATTTGGCCAGCCTAGCTTTGCATTTTGAATATAACTTTCTTTCATTATTTCTTTTACAGAATTTTGCATAACAGTGTATGAATTCTTTTTTCAAACTATGATGGCTATAACGTCACTTAAATTTCAGTTCCCAGGATGGATTCTGCACGTTGCTGCCAGCGAAGGGCGTGTGCGCATCAGGGTTCCTGGCAAACTGCAGTAAGCCAAAGCCCCTCTGCGTGAGCCAGCAGGAGGAGAAGATAGGTTGAGAGGCAGTCAGCGAAAGTTCTAACTCACACATGTTTATTTTCAATAATTAGGCATAGTGTTAATAGAAACATCCACTTGAAGCAAAGGCTTCTTATTTGCACAAGCAGTAGAAATATGTGGCACTGTAGTTTTACTATGAAATGCACAAAATTCAATAAGCAAGAACGGTGGAACTAAATGTAAACTCAAGGACGCATTCTCAAAGGAAAGTTTTTGAGAATGAAAGTTTTTAGTATTGCTTGTGTGTAGACTTTTGATGGGCATACATTTTTTTTTTTCTCTCTCAAGTATACATTCTAGATCATGTATCTGCAGAACTTTCCCTTGAATCTTTCACTTTCCAGTAGTTTTGTTTGAAGCCAGATTTTATTTTTTTTTCATTTATGTATTTGGTACAGGGTCTCACTACAAAGAACTGGCTTCAATCTACTTCTCCTGCCCTTTGGAAAAAAAAGGGAGGGCGGGAGAAGCCCTTGGACTCTTAGTGATAATCTGGTTTTTAGCCTTCCCAGCGCTGGGATTACAGGCATACACCACCATGCCCAGACTACTTCCCCAACTCAACACCTGGGGAGTTGGGCTGGTGTGGCATTCAGAAACAGGGGATCAAATCCTGGTCCCTGTGCTTGGCAAAGTAGGTGCTTAGTCCACTGAGCTATCTTGCCGGCTTTCAAAACAAAAGATTTTTAATTTTGATAATACTCCATTATCATATTTTCTTTCTTTCTTTCTTTCTTTCTTTCTTTCTTTCTTTCTTTCTTTCTTTCTTTCTTTCTTTCTTCCTTCCTTCCTTCCTTCCTTCCTTCTTTCCTACCTTCCTTCCTTCCTTCCTTCCTGTATTTAGGACAGGCTCTACAGGGTCTCACTATGTAGATCGGATCCATAGCGATTCTCCTGTTTTCAGCCTCCCAAGGGCTGGGATTACAGGCATTCACCACCACCCCAGTCTCTATCTCCATCTCAACTCGCCCAGCCTGCTGGGCCTGTACTGCCCACAGGGCATCGAACTCCAGCTGCTGCTCTCTGTCTAAGCAGGCGCTTTGGTCATTTGAATTATCAAGCCAGCATCCATCGAATTTTCTTTTTGGTAGCTCCACCTTTGGTGCTATAGGTAGAAACCATTGTTTCAAAAATCACAATATTGGCACTTACACTTTTTTTTTTGGCACTTATACTTTGTAAGCTTTTTAAAAATAATGTTTATCTCTTACATTTATAATTTGATCCAATTTAACTTAACGTTCACATGTGACACAGGAATTGAGATTTCTTCTGTTATGCGGATATGCAGTAGTCCTAACAGTATCTGTCACAAGGATGGCCTGTCCCTGTAGTCGGGAATGAATCGATTGTGAATGTGAAGGTCTATTTCAGAATAATGAATTATGAATAATGCTGCTATGAACATTTGTGTCCAAATTTTTATGTGGACATGTATATTTTCTCTGCTGAGTATATGTAGGAGTGGAATGAGTGGGTCATATGGTAGGACTATGTTTAACTTTTCAAGGAGATGCCAAACTGTTTTCCAATGTGTCCGTACCATTTTGCATCCTCACCAGGGAGGTGTGAGTGTTCCAATTCCTCCATATCCTCTCCAATACTTGTTATTTTCAGTATGTATGTATGTGTTTTGATTATGACCATCTTAGTGGCTGTGAAGTGGTATGTCATTGTAGTTTGAATTGTGTTTCCCTTCTGGCTAATGACATTGAGTGTCTTTTCATGAACATTTGTGTATCTACTTTAAAGAAGTGTCCACTGAGATCCTTTGCCCATTTTTAGTTGAGCTATTTCTCTTTATATTACACTGAATTTTGATAGTTCTATCTTTTCTAGAGACCAGTTCTCTTTTTACAATAATCTTCAATACTTATTTAGGCTTTGAAGGTTTGATTGTTTAGCATATTATTGAGATTTAGGTAATAGTGCGGATTTGAATTTAAGAAAGCCATAAATAAACTATATAAGAGGGGATGGGGAGATAGCTGGATGGTCTAAGTGCCTGCCTGCTGAGCACAAGGACCTGGGTTTGATCCCTGGTACTGTGTGCTGTGGTAGCTCCTGCCACCGAGACAGGAATAGTGGTGCATGCCTGCAATCTCAGCACTGGGGAGGCTGAGACAGGAGGACCACTGAGCTACGTAGCAAAACAAAACAAAAACAAAACAAAACAAAAAAAAAGGTTACATAAGATCCCTAAGGTATTTTTCCTTGAAGTCCCCAGACCAGCATTTGCACAATTGTGTAGGGAACTGCTCCATTTGACATTCTTTTTTTTTAGTATTTTTTTGTAGGGAAGGGCCTACAGGGTGTTCAGGTTCTCACTGCTAGATTGGACTCATAGCGATCCGCCTGTTTACAGCCTCTCAAAGAGCCGGGGAAATACAGGTGCACCCCAATTGCTGCCTTAGCACGCCTGGGGTGGGGTGTTGGCACAGCAGGCCTGGGGATCGAACTCCAGGCCCCTGCGCCTGTGTCCGTGTTCGACATTCTTGAGCACCAGCCTGTACTGTACTTAGCGGAACCATAACCCCTGAATTTGGGCTCGGTGTGTGTTCAGACAGACCCTCCAGCTGATTCTCATACATTGTGAATGACGTTTTTAAATTGCTGCTGGAAGACACCAATTTTGCAGTCCACCCATTGGATTCATCTCAAAGAATTTGATGGGAAAATAATTTCTGGTTTCCATTTCAGATATAAATTTAAAAAAAGAATTTCTGTGGGAGGGTTGGACCTAAGAAATTTTTTTAAAGAGCATCATAGGTGAATCAGATGTATAGGTTTAAGATTTACCGCACTCTTAGAAAAACTGAAAGTTTTGAAACTTATAATAAAATACTTAGTTAAAATTGTCAAAATTTTAGTCATCATGTTAATCTTAATAGTGGAAAGAAATCAAATATACTCATGCTTTATTTATTTTGTGACTTGTCTTAATGACAGCACAACTTTATTTTATTTTATTTTTATTTGTTTAGTTTTTGGTGGAACTGGGGATTGAACTCAGGCCCTTGCACTTGCCAGGGAAGTGCTTATTCCACTGAGCCATCTCCCCAGCCCCTCAACAGTACAACTTTAAATGGTAAAAAATATTGACAACATGATTTTTTAAAGAGAGTCTTCTTCATTACTTTAAGTTTACTCAGTGGCTGATAAACTTTCTATAAAAGTCTAAATAATAAACATTGTGGTCTTTTAGTTTATATATGGACTTGCTGAATAAACAACAATATGTCCAATTAAATTTCAATTTCAGGTAAGTTATAAATCATTTTTAGTATGAATATACCCTAATTATTATGTGGGTCATATTTATACTAAAATAATTTGTTATTTGAAATTAACATTTAACAGTGCTTTACGTAATTTTGCTTTTAAACTCCAACTCTACCGCAGCTACTCAACTCTGTCATTGTCATGTGCAAACAATCATAGAAGATACGCAAGTAAGTATCACTGTTTTTTCATAAAATTTTACAAAAATGTTAGTGTGTGGGTGGGCCCCTGTCCTCAGTACGGGATGTAGGTGGAATGGCTTACATGTCTCTTCCAATCCCTTTGGCTGCTTCTACCTGACCCTGAAAGTCCAACATGTCACGAACCACCCTCATTATTGTGGCTTTCAGGGTAGGTCTTGAATAGTAATAATGTGAGTTGTTCAATTTTTTTTGCAGTTGTTTTGGCTATTTTATGTCTTTTGTTTTCCAGATAAATTTTAAGATCTGCTTTTCAGTTTTACAAAAGTTTTCTGAGGTACTGATTGATGTTGCCTTGAATCTGTACATCAGTTTGGGGAGAGCTGACATCTCTCCAGTGGCAGATCTTCTAATGGATGAATGTCATGCATTTTTTATTTGTCTTATCAATATCTTGTATAGTTTAACATTTAAATTATGCACAAATGGAATGAAATTTAACTCTTTTTTGGTATAAAATTTGAAATTTTCTATATAGACAATTACATCATCTGTGAATAAAAAGTTTATTTTTTTCTAAAAGCATAAGCTTTTTATTATTTTTCTTTGCTTATTGCACTAGTTAGATCTGACATATAATGTTGAGTAGAAGGGATGTACCATTTTAACATTAAGAAATGCTTTATCTATTATTGCCTACTCTTGGAAAGATGGGAGAGGGGCTTTAAAGCAAAGTTCTTAGCAATCCCTGGTACAAAAAAAAACCGATAATGTTCTGAGATTATTTTTTTTAATCATCAGAAAAACAATAAAGTAAAGTTTTTAAAAGACAAGAATGATCTGTGAAAAATTTAATAGCACCATTTGACAATGGAAATCAGAGGAGAGGGAAGAATTTGGGAGTTGTTTTATCCACTTCTTTTTTGTTAGAGCCAAGGAAACTAGAGTTCCTTGTTTAAGTGACCATATGGTTGAGGTTGAAAATTAGATCATAGACTCCAACTCATTTTTGTTCCCTTAAAGTGCAATCTGTTGGGAGAAGATGGCGTCCCTGTAGCCACTGGCTTGTTTTAGTGCTTGTGTGTGCATACTTCGCTCTTCACCTCCTGCTACAGTGGAAACCTCTCACTCTTTGCCTATTGGGAGTGTAGCGAGGTTTCCTGCCTGGCTCTAGCGTTTTGAACAAGCCATTCGAGCTGATAGTTGGTATGGAGTACAGCTTGGGCACTAAGTTTCTCGGTGGCATTTTATTTTATTTTTTTCTGTATTTTTTAGGGAAGGGTCTACAGGGTATTCAGAGCCTCACTACTAACTAGATCAGACTCCTAGTGATCTGCCTGTTTACAGCCTCCCAAGAGCTGGGATTACAGGTGTGCCAACACACCAGTCTCAATTGCTGTCTGTCTCAGCATGCCCCAGGGGGTGGGGCCCGGCAAGGCAGGCCCAGATGTACCTGCTTGCAGGTGCTTTAATCCCCTGAGCTATTTGGCCAGCCCCCGGTGTCATTGTAATATGTTGACCTGTTCTTAGTGCTGCGTGTTACTCAGAACCTTAACTAAAAGCTTGTTAGGATCTTAGAATCAGATGTGATTCAGGTGTGGATTTAGAAAACCAGCAGGCTGAGGACCCACTTCTGAGGACAGTCATAGGATGCGGCTCAGTGCTCTTGGCCTGCTGCCTATTTGGCCTTGCAGAGGTCTTCCAGGGTAATTTCTGCTTCTAGGGAAACAGCCTTTCTGTGCATTGACTTTCAATGACCTTGCAGCCACGATTCCCTCCTGGCCTTCACCTGCAGATGTCTGCCTGCCTGTTCTCACCAGCTGGCTCGACAGAGCCGTTTCTGCCATCTGTGCGTGGCTGTCTGGACCAAAAGGCTTTGGACAGAGGGCAGACTTTCCTGTGGAGTCAGAGGCCAGGGTGCTGCCTGACTCAGAACAAGGATTTTCTAGCTGGTTCTACCTCTGTGCAGTGGCTTCTCACATCACGCTATAGAAAAGGTTCACAACTCCCAGATGAGTCCACTAGTTTTGGTTAGTCTTCCTCCCCATTAGTTCCCCCAAAATGTAAAAACACAAGAGTACAAAGTAGCATATTTGCATACCAACAGGGAAATACAAATCTTGTTTAAGAAACATAATTATGATATTTTAACCTCATTTCACTAACCATTTTATTGACTGTAATAGGAACTATTGCAGGACCAAAGACTGAAAATGCAAGCAAATTAAAACCATCCCTGATACAGACAGCCCTTCTAATCTGAAGCATTCCTCCCAATTCTGTTTGCAAGATCTATAAACATCGTGTGTTGCATGGACAGTATCAGACTGCTCTGGCTTACACTGTGATCTGTTTTTCTTTCTTTTCCTTTCTATATTTCTTCTTAATCCCCTTGAGACTGACCTAATTGCTTCAGAAGAAGAAAGACTAAGGACAACATGAGAAACAGGAATTGAATACTAGCAATTCATGTGCATATGGAATTACTTATTTTACCATCAAAATATGTTCACTTCACATAGTCAATGGCCGAAGTGATTCTTTTACCATCTGATTGCTCGGTTAGTGAAAAAAGTCCTGCACTGCATGTCTAGCCTGGGAAGACACTCAGTAAATTAGACATTTAGAACACTCTTTTACCTTGGCCAAATAGCAGTAACAATTGGATGAAGAACAAGTTTTGTTGCTGAGAAACTCAGGAAAAATGTACAGACACTCAATCTCACAAGATCATTCCTTCTTTTTCCTCTGGACATTAGATTAAGTTTTTTGCCTGATGAACCACAAGAGTAACAGCTCTTTAGGAAATTACTATCTACCTAATCCTGGTTTCATGTCACTTTCTGGACCTTTTCTTTCTCCTTTATTCAAATCATTGCAATCCCTACTTCTATAGATAACACACAGATAGACCTTTCAGGCAGCCAGACTTGCTTTCAAGATGTCCTTGGGTGATAGGTGGAGAAGGCTAACATTTGCGCCAGATCATCATGTTGATACAACTGAGCCTGTGAGTTCATGGGACTAATATACCAGAATTCACAAACTGGTATCTCCAACCACATGTACTTTTTAAAGAAGTAAATATTGCTGACAGAGAGCATATGCTTTATTAAGCCACTCACACACAGTGTAGCACTATTTCTTCTTATGATTGGTACACCTGGCCACAGCTCAAACAGCCTCCACTTACAGACAATAATGCTGTTAGTTGTAATAACTCAGTAAGAATCATCATCAAGCAAGATCAGTTTTGCCAAGTGCTGAGCCCCAGATGATGGCTCCTCAGCAGCGGAGGCCACACCTGCAGAGCCCATGAATAAAAACGAAAGTCTACGTAAGAGCTTTTAGAAGCAGTCCCAGCTAAGAGGGCTTCATCTCATCACTTAGGAAAATGCATGTGCCTGCAATCATCAGGTATCACAAAGTGCAGGGCAGTGCCTGCTGTGCAGCAGGGGTATTGCTAGACAGAGGCATCAGAATGAAAGCTAAGGTGGGGTTTTCCTAATCCCTCTGTCAACAATGCAGGTAGAGATGTGTTCCCTTTGGTGATGGACAAATAGCTTTAGATAGGAGAGGACTAGACAAATAGCTGTATGGATTAAAGTGCCTACAAGCAGTCTCAGGGGCTGGGGATTAGATCCCTGGGCCTGCTGAGTTGGCCCTGCCCCCAGGGAGTGCTGAGATGTTGATTGAGATTGAATGTGGTGGCAGCACCTGTAATTCCAACTCTTGGTAGGCTGTAAACAGGCAGATCACTACCAAACTGCCTGAACACCCTGTAGAAACTTCCCTAAAATAAAATAAATAAATAAATAAATAAATAAATAAATAAATAAATGCATGAATAAAGTCTATATAATAGTATTTTAGAGCATTTGTTACATAAAGAATTTTTCTAAATTCTCTACAACATTAATTGGCATAATTCACAAAACAGTACTACTATTACTTATCATCTCCATGTTTCTGAAGAGGAAACAGAAGCTAAAAGAGGAAAACTTTACAGATAGTAACCTACAAGGCCAACTTGTTAATTTAGCTGACTTGGACCAGAGCCAGCATTATTAAATATGTT
>PVKA01033803.1:0-24027 GCA_004027165.1 Ctenomys sociabilis | reverse complement strand
AATTATTGAATCTTTGATATAATTCAGCTACATAAATACCTGTAAATATAATATCATGTATGCACCTTGTACAATACCAAAACATTATGAAAACAGTTTGCAATGTATTATTTCATCGACTCTGTATGGTTATGGTGTTTTGAAACTGTCTGATTGACATTTGTATTTCAATAAAATAAAAATAAATGGAAAAAAAAGATAATATAAGCATTACATAGACATTTTACATATTTGTAATTACGTATGTTTGTGTTTGCTTACAAAGGTTTCTAGTACATTAACTATTTGTGCTAGTAACGATAAATATACTAAAATTCCGGTGGAGGGGGGAAATCAGGAAGTAAGCAATGACAAAATAAATTAACAACTTAAGAACTGATAGTACAAGTTCCCCGAAGTAAGTTTGAACATTATGGTAAAGAGAGCTGGAGAATTCCTAGAGGGTAGTCAAGGCTACCTGAAGAAATGATGTTTGGACTATATGATGCATACAAAAGAAGCCAATTGTATATGAAATGGAGGGAAGCACAATTCTGAAAATAGGAATAACCAGAGAATGAACAGGTAGGAAACGGAGACACCCACAAGAAGGAAAGTACATCAGTGTAGCTAGCAAATGGAAAACTACTCCCGGGACAGGTAAAATGTTGGAGATAGAGGTAAATATAAAATCAGTAGGAATTAATAATGGAAAGGGACTGTAGTGCTGCAACATAGTGCACCACTGAATGCCTTAAAGTACAGAAATATCTTAAGATTTATTTAAAATGTACCTTCATTATATCTGTGGATGATATTTCATTAATAAATTCATTTTTAAAGCTAAAAGAAGCCATCCATAGGTATGGTAGGGTTGAGGTGGTATAACTTCTCTTCTTCTTTATTTGATTAGCACAGTGATGAATTTAGCTGAACAAAAAGCTAACAGTTGGAGCATGCACTTCTTAGCTTCCACAGCAAGTAGGTAAGGTAAACTGTGTGCACGAGTCCCAGCTCTCATCATATAAGAAAGAAATGATCCCCCAACTTAGTTCTTTAATAAGAGAAACACAGAGATTAGTAATAGTTTTCATAAAAACAAGGAAAACCTCTAGAATGGAATAAACCTCATCTATGGATGCTTTCAGGGATCAGAACAGCTCATTTGTCTTGTGCATCTTGTCTATTCCTGGTTTATTACACACCATGATGTAAAACTCTATTTTTCTTGAAACATTATTTTGGGTCTCTTGTTGATATCAACTTAATGTACACGTAGGAAAGGACTACAAAATAACTGTTATAAAGATCTTAGCGGACATATTTAGTAGTAAGGCACTTTTTCTCATTTTCAAAAGAAAAAATGAAGCTTATAATTTGAGTTTTCCTTCATTAAGTTGTTAGAAGGCAAATTAATAGTATTATATCTTTAATTTGGGTGATATCTTTTCCGTGACAATGACTGAACATTCAGGTAGGAGGTATAGTAACTATATTGCGTGTGGCAGCATGTCTGTAGGACATCTATTTCTGGAACACATTGTAGTGATTTAATGTATTAACTTAAGCTTCGCCAGTGCTGTTTCCTCAACCATCTATTTCACAACAAGTTTTTTTTGAACTGTCACTCTCTAGTGGCTTCTTCTGAATGCAAAACAGTCAACTTGCCTCAGGCTTCCTAAAAACCTACTGTATTATTTGGCTTAAACAATTCCAGTTTGGTTTTATTTTTACCACACAGAATAATGCTACAAGGCAATAAGAAATGCTTCAGGTGAACTGTGACACATTTAGAGTAACTGGAAAATATATAGAACATATAGAGAAGGCATAGGACTCTGCTAGTTACATTTAAATTATGTTTAGGAAGCAGTCTTATATTTGAATTTGAGTGAAAATGAGGATGGAAAAAGACCACATTATTGCTAAAAACAAATCTACTACTAGGAAACTCATCTATTTTTAAGCTGGGAAGAATATAATATCAAATTCAGAAACCGCTTAAGAAATAAAATGTATGTACAGAAATCCTTAAGTTCCCATATTGATTTTTTCTCCTTCCAATCCTTTGTCAGAGTATTCTTAAAACAGACTCCAGGAAAACTACAGAAGGTTTTAAGTTTGAATCTTTACAACTACGCAAGGCTGTGCAATGTTCACATAAAATGAGTATAGGTGACTAACTGGAGGGGAAGGGAGCCACGAGCGGGGGGCTCTGCCTTCCATAACGAGCAGATGGACTCCCCACCTGGGGAACTGTAATATGCACTTAATTGAAGCAAAGTCAGACTCACCCAACAGAGACCACATTTGGGGTATGCCATACTCTTGATTCCACAGCCTATTGTTTTCCTTCTGATTTTCCTTCCTTTTCTTTTGGTGTTAGCTGTGTAAATATTGCATGCGAATGAACTTTGCATATTATCATCTTTAGAGGATTCTACAAACATTTCAAAAATCTTTTAAAAAGGAGCCAAAGTGTTTGAGGATAATAAATGATGCACAACAGATACCGGGAATATTTTGAGTGGAATCTTCTGTTTATTTGGTTTACTGAAGAATTGAGTAATTTTCTGCTGATAGGAGGACTTTGCCCAAACTATGTTAAGCTTAAAATAGGAGCTCAAGAACATAAAATTTGGCTAAAATATATTGAAAGCTCTTGGTTTTATTCTCATATATATGAGAATATATATATTTCTTCGATAAGTGCGTGGTGGCGCACGCCTGTAATCCCACCACTTGGGAGTCTGAAAAAATGAGTCCGATCTAATAGTGAGACCCTGAACACCCTGTAGACCCTTTCCTAAAATACAAAAGAAAAAAAAAAAGGTCTTTCAGAGCCATTTTTCCTTCTCAAAGAGAACCCATAATAATAATGCCTATGATCCTGAATATTCATTCTCACCTTTAGAAGGAAAACTGGTACTTGAGTGCTAATTCTAAGGTAATGTAAGGAAGAGCCAAGGACAGGAAGTTGCAAGTAGAGTAAGTTTCAGAAAGTCAATTCTGTTTTAATGCTATTTATCCACTCTGAAAAATTTTCATGGGATGAAAAACTGCAAAAATACCAAGACAATGGAAGTGTCAAAAGAAGGAGGAGGAGGAGGAGGAAGAGAAGGAGAAGGAGAAGGAGAAGGAGGAGGAGAAGAAGAAGAAGAAGAAGAAGAAGAAGAAGAAGAAGAAGAAGAAGAAGAAGAAGAAGAAGAAGAAGAAGAAGAAGAAGAAGAAGAAGAAGAAGAGAGAAACCAGGATTTGTGACGATGTTATGTTACTTAATCCTCCACACTTGGCTTAATAGAATGATACATTTTTTTTTACATACTTCTGAAAATTCAATTATTTTTAAAATATGTTTGAAACATGAATAGGACCAAGAAAATGAGTATTACTAGGGATGGAACTTAGTTGTAATATATAAAAGAAAAGAAAATATATAGGCTACTATTCACCTTTGTCTGCTACTCAGGAGATCATGGGGGACTGAATATGTCATACACAGAACAAATAATAAAGGGGTTTCTTCATACTTTTATTTCATAATGGGTATTTTTCTCTGAAATTATTACATGCAGAAAAATTGCACAAGATATTGAAAAAGTCTCATTTTAGAAGCCATTACTATTTTTCTTTTATTTTAAAAGAATTACTTCCTGTGTCCCCAAAAGAAAAAAACCATCTATATAGTGTGGTAGACAGCAACAGAAATTAATAAAAATAAAAGTAATCTCTGTCTCCAAAAAATGTACTTCCGCAATATATCCCCTACTTTCTGATTAATCATGGTTACTTTTTTCTCACATATGATTTTATTCTATATGCTATTATTTCAATTCTTAATAGCTCTTTTTATAAATGAACTTCTAGTTCACCAGGAAGGCAGACTGTGCATAACTTCCAAAGAAATATTTCCTAGTTTATCCTCATCCTTGAATGTTGTAAATGTGGCAGCAGGAAGAAGTGGAGTACTGGAGGGAAAGTAAAATGTACTCTCCTATGATTTGCATCATCTAAGCTTCCTGGGATCAAAATGATTCAGCAGCATGAGATTCCATCAAGGAAATAAAAGTGAGATTATTGCCTCTTGCTGAGACATGGGAAAAAAATGGTTTCATGCACAATTGATTTTTTTAAATGTATTTGGTTGTTACAGGGTCTCACTACACAGCTCAGACTCAGAGGGATCCTCCTTTGAGTATTCCCAGAGCTGGGATTATAGGTATGAACCACTATGTTTGGACTCTGTGCCGGGCTCAGTGTGCCAAGGCCTTGGGGCTGCTGAGATATGTGTTGCCGGGGATCAACAGCAGTCCTTGAGCTTGCCTACACAGGCACTTCAGTCTGCCTCTGGCCCACAAGGGATTTTTAAAATACTTTCTAACATCTTTAAAAGCAGCTAAACATTGCAATAATGTGCTATGACTACCAGTCATTCATTTAAATCATGCTTATACTACACAGTAGTTACAGTGAAAAAACAAAACTTGTAAGCAGTCCCATGTGATTTAAAGCTTGGATCTGCTGAAGACAAATACAACAGAGACCACCCTCTACAAATCTTAACACCCAGAAATATCAGCAACTCTACACTTAAAAACGTAAATAAATTCTTTAAATTTACCATTATTGCCATGAATGCACAGACACTAAGTCATAGACACACAGGTTATAAGAAAAAAAAAAGCATGAGAGTTTCTAAATGTGAAAAGTCAATATTTACAATAAATGAACCCATAATAAAGCCTCAGTGCCTTTCTGGCATCTGAATGGGAATCGTAAGTTCTTATCAGTTTCATTTACTACCTTTTTATTTAGCTTTCTAGAATAAAGGAAAAATGAATCTTAGCAACTCTTACAGTTCAAGTTCCTTGTTGCATAGCTGTAGATGCTAAGAAAAAGATAGATGCCTTGTTTTATGACATATAATGATTAATTGTAGAGCTTCTGGATTAGAAGCCAGAGGCAAAACAATTCCCCAAATTCTTTAGTGTATTAAACTCAATTTTACCAGGTTAGACAGAGAAGTTTTGACAGTTAACGTTGCATTAAAAATCAATAAAGAATTGATAGTTGAAAGCCTTGAACCTCACAATGGGTAGTGAGGAGCCTGTCAAAAGCCACTATTTCCCCTGAATTTCTGCACCTTATATTTGTAACATAAGGAGAAGGCCAATGAAATATTAATACTGTGAAATATTTGGGGTTACAAAAGTAGGCTGAAAAAGCACTCACATATGAATGTATATCAGCTCTTTGTTGTTGAAGCTTGGTTCCATTCCACACTACCTCCTGCTGGGAGAGGGAGCGAAGAGCCAGTCATAAGGAATCATCTAGCAGCAGGATCCAGCTGGATTTACAACTCTGCTGCAAAATTGAAGAGGGTTAGAGTCCAGCACCTACCTCGCTGGCCTCCTGTCTTACTGATCTGTGGAATATGTAAATAAACAGAACTTTGAATTCTCCCAAATGTGGAAGGCTCCTATGATTTGCATATCAGAGACTCCATTGTTTCTGTAGCTTCTACAACTGCTTGGTATCTGGGTAGAGAAATAGTGGTCTAGGGGTATGTGTAAAGACCAAACTAACCCTTCCAGGTGGCAATGCCCCCCCCTTTTTCTGTCAGAGCTCAAACAAACATTTCCTGTTTTCCTGTCTTGACCTAAAATTAGATAGCTACTCTTTTGTTCCCCCTTAACAACAGCCACCCCATAGGCTTACATAACACAGCTCACCCGAAGAGACTCCCACCAATGAAAGGGCTCCCTGTGCACCTTTTAACTTCTGCATTTTAGCTTCTGTAACTGCCTGCCCCTTTTCTCGCCCCCTCCCAGCAAGGTACCCGCTCAAGTTCCTTAAAATGGTCAAAATATTCGCCTCTCCCAATCAAAATTGTCCCCGTACTCCCCTAACAGCCATCTTAGCTTCTGTGACGATGCTTGCTTACCCCTCCCAGCCTGCGGTTTTTAGCCATAAAATAACCAACAGAGAAAAAAAAAAATGGAAAAAAAAAATAGCCAACAACCCAGCTCCCGGGGGGCCCTCTCTCCTTCTGCGTAAGGAAAGGCCACCCGGTGGGTACCACCTAAAATAAAGCGCTTCCTTTTGGACTTGTCCCCGTTGTCTTGATTTTTGGAGTACAACAGTATGGAGCTTTGGAAAGACTTTTCAGAAATGGCACCTTTTCCGGATGTATGATTCTGCCACATGTTTGTATAGAAATGCTGAAATGTTTGTTTTCTCCTACTTCCCTACCCATTAACACTACTACCTTCACCAGGAAGCTTCTAAGAAGGACATTTTGGCTTCGTGTTGCCATTTTTGTAAAGCTTCTCTATGCACTTTGGGCAGAAGTCATCTATCTTTTATTTGTGATGTTGCAGGGCTCTGCCCTTACCTCAACTGTTGTGAAATTCATCCTCATACATCATACTTGGCCCTTTGTCTATACTATGTGAATAGGGGCCAGGTCCTGTCTGTATTCAGAGCTCCCGTTTCAAGTTACTCCAGTTAAAATGGAACTTGATTTACAAGAACTTTTAGCACAGTTGTGCTGACTGAGTGAAGAAAATGTTGCAAATTCACTCAGTTCCTCTTGAATCTGCCTTTGTGTACCTGGCTTTATTCTACCCAATTTAACACCTTCGTTAAAAACAAAAAATTGTTTTATGAAACCCATAGATACTAATTTGGTATTTGTTATCATTAGGAAATTTATGTACTGGGAGTAATGGCATTTATATAACAACAAACAAACAAAAACAAAAGCAATTACCATGTTCTCCTGAAATTTGTGAGGAATATATGCATGCATATGTACATACATACATACATACATAAATACATTACATTCTGCACCAGGAAATGATAGGAGCTACACATGGAAATAAAGGAAAAAGCAGTAGCTTATAGGAACAGAGAGGTAGACTGCTATTTTGTATAGCAGCTCCAAGAAGATCTTACTTTTAAGATGACAGTTGAATAGGGAGCAAAAGAAGTGACTCAAGTAGATATAAGGATAAAGAAAGTGAAAAGAGCAGTTGGAAATGTTTATGATAAAAAGCGGTTGATATGTTGGAAGAAATGCAGCAACCCTAATCTGGCTGGAGC
Source organism: Ctenomys sociabilis (assembly GCA_004027165.1). NCBI lineage: Eukaryota > Metazoa > Chordata > Mammalia > Rodentia > Ctenomyidae > Ctenomys > Ctenomys sociabilis. The sequence continues at coordinate 16,941 of PVKA01033803.1, read as the reverse complement.
CAACTGGTTTGGATGACTGTGTCTCGGATGAAGTCAGAAGATACCTGACAGTGAAGGTATTACTGTATATCAGGAACATTTGAAAAATTAGAGGAGAGTTTTGAATAAAGGAGTATTGAAGCTGTTGATACTTTAGAAAGACCTGCCTCTAGCTGCCACCTGAAGACCCATCTCTAGTAGGACAGAAGCAAGAAGTGCACATTCTGAAGGCATCTTCTAGTGAAGCCACAACAAATCCTGCAGACCTAGTAGCTATAATAACCATGTCCTATAGGCTAAAGGTCTGAATTCAAGGTGTTCATTGTACTGATTCCTACAGAAAATTGAGAGAAATCTTGTTCCATGCTGGATTGCTAGTCCCCATTGGACTGTTGATAGATATGGTACCTTGTAACAAGTAGATTCAGGGAAGGCGAGATAGATCAATGGATTAAATGCTTGTTTAGGCAAATGCAAGGACTGGGGTTCTATCCCCACTACCACATGCTGTACCAGCCCCACTCTTGGATGTGCTGAGCTTGCAACAGAGTCTGGGAATGGTGGTGCATGCCTGCAATCCCCATGCTGGGGAGGCTGAGATGGGAGGATCACTAGGAGTCCGAGCTAAGCAGTGAGACCCTGTACCAAATACTTTTTAAAAAATTAATTTTAAATGACAGAAAAAACATTAAATTAAGTAAATTAATCATCCTAATCTCTGCTTTCCTCTTCTTATGAAGTCTAATTTCTGTGTTTACCTGTTCATTCAAATTTCTTCTTTCTGTAAAGACATCATTTCAGGCTAACCACACTGATCTCATTTTAATACAACATCTTAAAAGATGCTATTTTAAATAAGGTCATTTCAATACTATGAGTTGGGCTTTAACACTTTGTTTTAGGAGGCTATAATTCAATAACCTCAAGGACTTGAAATTGTACAGTGTAAGGATCATGGTGAGGGCTGGCGGATAACTCAGCAGATTAAGGTGCCTACTTAGGCAGACACAAGGACAGGGATTCGAACCCTGTATGCTTTGCAGGCCCTGCGCCTGGGCCCCCCTGAGAGGATTGAGACTGGGCATGGTATTGCATGCCTATAATCCCAGTGCTTGGGAGACTGAAAACAGGAGGATCACTATGAGTCCGATCTGCATAGTGAGCCACTGTACACCCTGTACTAAATGCATAAAAATTTAAATAAATAAAGATAATGGTGACTTTGATGATAGAACAACAACAACAAAAAGAATTGGTCTGTAGTGGGATTATTTTGAATATAAAGTCAACACTTTCGTTAATACATGGATGTGCAAAATAAAGAATAAAGGAAAGAAAGTGGTACTTCAGGAATTTTACCCTGAATAAGTGTGGCTTACTGAAACTAAAAAACCTAAAGTGACAAGCAGATTTTGGTTGTGATAATATGTGAACATTGAGATCTGATGAGATTTCTAAAAAGAGATCTAATAAAGCACTGGATATAAAAGTTTGACTTACAAAAATTTATAGCTGCCAAAAATTTAAATCATCTTAGTCCAGCCAATAGTTATTACAGTTGAAGTCAGTATTTTTCTAAGTATTCATCAAAAAAATAAAATAAAACAGATTGTTCCAAGAACAGTGAAACATGTAGCAATAGAAATAGAAAAAACAAAAACAAAAATAAAAACACAAATTTTAGCTTTCCTGATTTCCAAGCTAACACTTTTTCCATCCTATTTCCAGGCTTTCATCAGCATTTTTCATTCCACATGCAGCTAGTAAACAGCAGTGGGTAGCATAATGCAACAAAATTGTTAAAAATTACTACTCTATGCCCAGCAGTTGGGTGACAAAGATTTCTGCTTAAGGTTCTTGTTCTCTAATTTATTTTCACAAAATTTATAAATACAATGAAGTGCTTAAAAATATTGCAAGGTAGAGTTATTTTGGAAGTGGAACAGATTCTTTTTTTCTCTCTAGCGTATTTTCAGAGCACTGGAGCCGAGGCTGAAGCTGAGCTACCTTGAAGTACAGAACTGAGTGTTCATGAATCAATCAGTTGTTCAGCTCCTCTCTGCCCACATGTTACCTGGCAGCTGATTCAGTCCCTTTTGAGCCCAAGAGACTGTGTTATTCATCTGAAGATTTGGTTGAGATCAACCATCTATGTTTGACATGAAATCTACACTTCAAGTAGTTCTGACAGGTCCGATCAGTATGCCCATCTTCTGCTAGCTTTGAACAAGGTTTGACATTTTTGTTGCTAACATAAAAGTCCCTGAACATTTCTTGTGGATTATATTCATTTTGCAAAGAATATATATGAAACATACCATACAAAATAATATAAAGGAATGTCATTTATAATCTATGCATATACTTTGCATATTTATGCTAAATATAATTGCTAAACTACGGAGTATTCTTTGCTCCCCTATTTAAAACTATTTTCACTCCTGAAGATATTGTTCCATCACTTTGATACTTTTTAGTCATTGCAATACTATTTCAATCCCAAATATAAGGAATAGGGCTGGGGAGATAGCTCATTAGAATAAGCACTTGCCTGGCAAGGTCAAGGTCCTGAGTTCAATCCCCAGTACCGCAAAAAACAAACAAAAAACCAACCAAATGTAAGGAATATCATAGTAACATTAAAATAGATAGAAATATGCTGTCCATCAGGAATTTATGCCGTTAAAATGTTGCAATTATGGACCCAATGGAAGATAGCAGGGGTTAGTGAAAATTTCATTATTTACCTAGACTATGCAGCAAGGCAAATATCAGAAATGAAGTACAAATCAAATTTGCCACACTCCAATTTATACTTTCATAGCACCTAATGGTCAGTGTTATACCTCTTCCAAAAGTAGGCATTAAATTAATAACTGTCACCCCTATTCAGCTTTCAAGTGAAAAATTCCACCCATGACCAAAGAAGAGAAAAAAAAGTCAATAATACTACTTTTACCAAATCATTTGACCAATTTTGTTGTAAGTTTTCTTAAACATTTTTGAGATCAGCTTTGTACATAAGAACAATAAAGTCTGTATAATGCACAAATTATAAATATCAATGGCTAGTTATACTAAATTCTGTGCTATTAAAACATCACACTTTATATTATCATGCAGCAAAATCAGTTTCATAAGAAGGCAACATAGGCCACTTACCTGGAAATGTATTATTTTCTAGACATTTATTAGGGTAAGAATATTGAAAAACAAAATTAAATGTCATCTCCACTGTGATTATGCACCCGTTACTTGGCTAAAAATGGAATGTGATAAACACACTTGAAATTTTTATGGTTAACTGACAAATTATATCAATGAAGAATGAAATCCATGGTTTCTGCGTTTCACAGATAATAAGGAGTGTTGCAGATTATAGTACCCAGAAGGGTCTTGTGGCAGACATAGTAATGTGAGTAATCCCAGATACTCACTAAGGCCACCAAGGTATGCAGCCAAGAGGATAGAAACAGCAGGAAAGAAGAGTTATCAACATTTAATTTTTCCAATCATTTTAAAAATCATAAGAGATTTTCTTCGCTTCCAGGTGGCTTGGTTATGACCTCAGTAGAGGTCAAGAATGGGATTTTCAAATTCTTTCAGTCTAACCATTCACTCAGTGATATATATATATATATATATATATATATATATATATATATATATATATATATATAAAGAAAAAGCAGACACTAATGAGGAGCACAGATAAATATATTCAATTGTGGTGTCCAGTAGAGGGCAGTGAAAAGGCAGGATTGTGATACGAGATCAATCGCCTTCCTTTAATGATTGGAGTAAACCTTTTTAAAAAAGAAACCTGAAATTATGTTTCTTCAAGGACACGCTAACCTATAAGATTTGACATTAATTCTTTGAATGCAATATGAAACTGCCATTACGCTATTTCAGATTTTTAACTCTTTAGATTATGACAGCTTGTCACAATGCCTTCTCTCGAGTCAAAAGGAATTGAATTCGTATAAGATGATTATGATATTTTGTTTATATTAGTCCACATTCATAATGCCATTTATATTAAATTATTATAGTCCTTTGGTAGTTTCTTGAAAATTGGAATGCTAAAACTATAAATCCAAATTTGGGGTGTTTTTATTATTAAAGACTAAAGACATTTATTGAATACTATTAAGTTCAAAACATTACTCAAATATCCCTTTCAAATGCACTAAATGCTTATGTTTCAGTGTAAGCTAATTTCTATATTATAAGTAAATATACAATACATAGCGAGAAATGAGTCTTTATAGTGGTTTTTCTTTCTTGTTCTATAAATTTTAAAATTTTGTGAAGACATTAAAATCTGAAAAGCTAAGAAAATATCCTAAATGCTAGTTAAATTTCAAAATATTGCAAAGCAATATAAAAAGTTAGTCATAGTAGTGGGAGGACACTTGAAATAAATTGTGGGCAAAGAGATTTTACAAAGCTATATTGTATGATAATTTATGCTGTCCTATGTCTTTCCTGTCACAAGGCACAGAAGCCAATGACAATCTGTTTTGCTTTTGTTGTTTGTAATAATGAAGACTACCATTCACATTGTACTACATACTCAGTACAGCCTTCCACATAGGCAGCAAATACTCCTACAAACAAAAAGCATGTGTGGTTGATATTAATAAGCGTAACTTGATCAAACTTCTAATTTTCAATATTTCTGCCATTCTGCATTTAAGACCAGTCAAGGTTTAGTGGGTATTTCCAACTCGTTCCAATTATTTAGAATTCACAGCATTTGTAATCTTCGGAAAGGTAGAAAAGAAAGAGGTGACTTTGACCTCTATGTACCTTTCTGTTGAATGAAGGCTCAGTCTCAGTTATTTCAATGCCATCTGAGTCCATTTGTGCCTGGAATGGGCATAAGAATAGGGCTGCCTCTGGAGGCCATGTACAGCTCTGCCCATGGGGGTGCCTGCCAGTAATCTGTTCTCTAGATGATGTGATTTTGTTTTCAAAATGAAAACTGAGAGGTTGAGAATTCTACCTGTATGTCTCCCTGTTCCCCACAATGATTCGGCCACGTCCAGTGGTGTTTTGCTTTCTCCACATCTTATTTGGAGGCTGCTAAGATGCAGCCAGATGTGAGCGTCATGATGGGGAAGGTGTTATACCCTGCAGATGGGCAGTATGGCTGCAGACACTGAGTATCATTGTCTCAAGCCTCTCCAGCCAGGGAGCAGAACAGAGCAGTCTAACTCAGGGGACATCAGTGAACACAGACAGCATGTGCTGAAACAGGCTGACAGACACCATTTGGCTTCATTCAGAACTCTGACTCCAAGGCCATGCAAAGACAGAAAACAAGCTCCAATTCCTTTCCTTAAAATTAGCTTCAGCTTCTGACTACCGTTCTGTGTTGACTGGGGTTCTGGATACATAAAAGTAGACAGGCTTTGACTTATATCTGTTAACAGATTTCTCTCTTGCAACTTCTTCAGTGTGTCGTGTGCCTCATTCATTCTAGTTGGACAACATCATTTCTAGATTTTTCAGAGATAATTTCTAGAAATCATAGATACACCTTCATTCATTCATTTATTTCATGCATTCTTGAAAAACATTTACTAAGGCCCAGGTATTCCTTAGTGACAGGATATGTCAGTGAGCAAACAGAAATTCTGACCACCCTGGAGCTTATATACCAGTGGCATTGTGACAAAAATGAAAATAAAAATTTATCAGAAGCTGGCTCCAGAGTCTATTAAGTTTGCTATATATATATATATATATATATATATATATATATATATATATATGAAGATGGTATACAGAACATGCAATAAAGTAAATCAGGAAACAGAAGAGGAAGTGCCAACTTGGGTTTAAGGGAAAATTTCACTTTTAAATAAAGTGTTAATGAAAGATGAAATTCTTACAGGGGAAAAAGTCTTTGTGTGTGTGCATGTGAGTGTGTGTGTGTGTGTGTGTGTGTGTGTGTGTGTGTGTGTGTGTCTGTGTCTGTGTCTGTGTAGTGAGTGAGGCAAGAACACTGATCTGGGCTTATGAATTGAACTGATTTACTAAGGTATTGGGTCATCCGGAACCAATCACAGCCTAGTACCACAGTGTTTCCGTCCTTTTCTTTTGTCTTTCTCCTTGTATTTATTTCTTCATTTAAGAAATACTTCTTCAATATCTATTGTGTGTTCTGTTCCAGTCACTGTAAAACTGAATTCTTTAAGGGAAGCAGTGCTCTCAAGGAGTACCTAGAGACAGGTCCTTTCTTGCTTAAAGAGTGTCTCCTGTATTATTCGGAAGTGGTTATATATTTGCTTCCTGTTGGTCAATGTTCCTTAAAATAACTGGGATCTGGGAAAAGCATTCTGATCCTTTAATTATTTTGATATGTTTAAATATATGAAGCCTCCTGTCCAAGAGATGAGGTGAGGTCCCTCCAAGATTATTTGGGGAGCTGTAGAATGTCCATCGCGATACACAGATGTCTGGTTCCAGCTTCTGTTAAGTTTGCCAAGCCTCAGAGGTTATGGTTTCCTTCCCTGACCCACTGGCCCATCTGCTGTGTCTTGTGCCAAGGCCCTCCATGCCTCACAGGCCAGCCTCTTTGGTCCCTACTCTCTTCCTCACCCTGGGCTTGCCACAGAACCTGACAGTCCCTTCACTCCTCTGAGCGGAGTGTCCCAGCTGCTCTTGATTGCTGTCTCCCAATTCAGCTCCAGTCCTTGTTTTGCATTTGCAAGACCTAAAAAAGGTCCCAGCTAAAATAAAATGACCTTCAGTTATGTTGGTGACCTAGGCATTTTTTTTTGGAGGGGGGAAGGGAGGTTTCCTTGAAAAGATATTTTAGTTTTAAAATGTATCTTTTTTTCAAATGTATTTAGTACAGAGTCTCACTGCATAGACAGGACTTGTAGTGAGCCTCCTGTTTTCAGGGCTCCCCAAGCCCTGGGATTACAGTTGTGCACTGCCACAACCAATCTCAATTGCCCTCTCAGCAGGGTGGGGGTGGGACATACACCCCAGGCTGAGGATCAAACCCCCAGCACATGTGTTTGCCTAAAGCAAAAGCAGGCACTTTAATACAGCCGGCCCCCACAGGTTTTCATCATAACAAAAGTAACGCTAATCCAGTGGCTGTTAGTTGAAATCAGTAAGTTTCTTTTCCCCATGTATTTCCATGTCTGATCTTTTTATCAAGCATATTTATGGCGCTAACAACTGGGCCAGTCTTTCCAGTCAGCCTTCCTTATAGCCCTGACGCCCTTCTTTGCCCCTGGGCTGCTTGTGTTTCCTACTCTGCTCCGATCATTGTTGCTTACTAGGAAACTGTCACTGGCTCATCTGTGACCCACTGTGTTTACTTTGAAATGAGTCACTCTCCCTATTGTGGGGGCCGCACAGTTCACGGAATGAATGCCTTGTGTAGCCAGGCACAGTATGAACTCAACCCTTGTCTGCTTTCTCTTCTCCACCTTGAACAAGAGGTTTCCCTTATCCATATGTTACTAGAACATTCAGGCTCTCCTGCTGTTTTACTCTTACTAAACTCTTTTACAATTCCTACAGTACAGCCTCAAGGTTTGGGAGTTAGCGCCAATGAACTCTGAAAACTTACTTGGATTATTGGGCCGAACTAAGATAAAGATAACTAAGATGTGTAATGTGTTGGCCCACAAATAAAGAAAAAAACAGCAAATATCTTTGCATCCTACTATCATAGACCCAAAGGTAACAGAAGACTACTTTTGATCTAAATCCAGGATTAGGACTTCCCCAGCGACAGCTATGAAGACAGGGCCGAGGCAGAAGAAAGATCAGTCTTTGAATACTCCACAGAGAAGGAAAGGCAATTTCTTGCAAGGCTTCTTCCTTCTGCTTTTAGCATGAACAAAATCATTCATCAAATATTTACTAATTGGAAGTTTCTTGAATTAATGCTATTTAGTCTCTTTAGGAGGAATAATCAGATGTAAAAATATACCATTTCAGCCTCTGCAAGCTCTAGTCCTTTCTTAAAGAGCTTCAGGTAAGTTTTTCTTTCAAATTAAGTGTGGATATTTTCCAAGTCGTGAACATTTAAATGATGTAATTAAATATCATGCTTTCACCTGCTGCATAGTACAAATCACCCCCCTAAGCTGCTTCCACGCAGCCACCCAGCACCACCTTCCCAGCTGAGAGTGCTGTTCACCTCCCTCCTTGACTGTTTGCAAAGGATGGGGCAGGCCTAAAAGGAAGAAAAGAAGAGGGGCTTCATATTCAGGGGCTGATCTAATTCCTGAGGTCTAAGCACTTCTTTCTTCTTATTGAAACTGTGCTTCACAAACTGTGGCAAAGGGGAAGAAAGGTGTGAGTGAAGGTGGTGGGACCAGCTTCATCGTGGTCCATGTTATGTCTTCAACAACTATCTACTCATATCTGATGGAATCTCCACAGTAACCAGCTCTGCCCTTGGAATCCATCAAAGAGACAAAGTAGTTGTGCCAAGCTTCCTCAGTAGAGGGAGGCCAGATACTCAGGTACTTGCTTCCCTTCGCTGACCCTTTCCTTTGTGGCTCCATGCCACTGATATGGGATACTAAAATTCCCAACCTCACCTGGATGAGTTCATGTTCTCTAAAACTGAAGAATGAATTTTAGGAACAAACAGAAGTGGAGGAAGAGACTTTATTGGATAGAAAAGCTTCTGTAGGAGAGGGACGGAAGGGGGACCCAAGTGGGTGACCCCCGGAGATTCTCTTTCAGGTTATTCTTATAGGGCAAAATCACGTGAGACTAAGGAACTCGCTTCAGTGGTCAAGAGGTGGGACAAAACTATGGTCAATCAATGGGATTACAAGCACCATTGCTAGGGTAAGATTGATTAAGTTCAAAAACAAATAGGGAAGCAAGTCATGTAGCAAGTGGGCATGAACATAGAATAGGATTTTATAGGGTAGATATCCAGTAGTAATCAGATTAACGATTCTTCAGTCTCCCTCAGGGTGAAGCTCAATCTCGGATGCCAATCCTTAGAGATGCTGGCATTTGTTTGATCTTTGGTCTTTAGGTCTGGCCCACAGAAGGAACATCCATCCATCCCATAGTAGCAAGATATTTTGTCTCCTGTATTATCTCTTTCAAGGGCCTGGGCCTGCCTGTCTACCTAGAATATTTCTATCTAACTCAGCTGCCTACAACAGCAGGATAGTAATCTGACTGTAGTCCTGTTGTCTGTCATATAATCAGAGGAACCACCTTCTCCCTTACCTCTTCTCACCCTCACTGGCAGCCATCATCAGGCCAATAACTTCAAATAAGCAAATCAAGGCCTCTTACAGGACCCAGTCAGAAAGAGAGGAACAGATATTTTGAAAGTTAATCTTTGACCACACATATCCCCACATATTGTCCAAGTTATAAAAGGAGCATATTTGTGTAGGATATATGTGAGTAAAGATGTGTCCCAACAATGAGGTTCTCCTCCTGATGGGAAGAAGAAATTCAGAGAATCTGGCTCATGAGTTGTGAGACTCATTAGATGTAATGGGTTGTGCCTAGGGTCCTGACAAAGAAACATTAAAACAACACTATGTGTCCAGTCATGTTGAGAAGTATCTTTTTTTTTTTTTTAAATTGCATAATACACAAGTTTGTATATTCAGCACATTCAGATTCTTTCTCTGTCTGTGTTATCCTTGCTTCACAGAATTTCTTCCACAGTAAAACTAGTTAGTAACAGTCAGGAGGATGTAGTTCACTGTCCTTCACAGAGGGAAAATAAATTCTCAACCCCACTGGTAGAAAAAAGTTGTGTCTTGGTTGCCTTGAGAAGTTTGACAACTTTGAATTATTTTTCCAAAGCATATTAAGCATGATGATCAAGTCACAACATGGCAAACTATTTAATTTTGGAAAATTTGAAACAATTTAAGAAGTTACAGTTCCTTACTGAATCACAAAAAACGATGACAAATTGCCTCTATATTTCATTGGACAACCTTGTTGGCTTAAGTCAATTAAATATCCCATCAATATCTATTACTAAAGGCTATTTTTAGATGTTGAAGTGTGTATATAGATGCAAGAACTAAAACAAGTGGATTATTTTTTATTTTCTATCTTGATATTATGAAGCATTCATTTAATTAATCCAGAAATGTGAACGGTGAATGATATAAAGGATGGAATGTCATTCTCTGTCTTTATTTCAAGTGCAGATAACATCATTTATAATTTAAGGTAAGTTAATATTAGTTTTCATACCTGAAATGAAAAACATTTATTGGTTTATTTTTAGAAATAGATTGTGATAGACTGAGTGTGGTGGCATGAGCCTGTAATCCCAGCTCTATAGGCTATAAACAGGAGGATCGCTATGAGTCTGAGCTAAGTAAAGACACCCTGTAGACCCTGTCCTAAATACAAAAACAATAGATTGTTCTGCCAGTTCATTGTTTCATAAAAGAGCACAGTTTTCTAGGGGTTATCAAATAATGCTATCCTATTAAGGAAACTGATGTTGAAAAAAGTTGTAGTGCTATTTCTGGTATAAAACATTTCTTTTGGGTTAGTAGCCTTAAATATACAGTAGATGTGGGGCTCCACTTATTAGTTTCACACTAGCAAAACAAATAGAGTATTAATTAGGATAAGGTCATTGATTGAAATTGAATTCAAAATCTAGTACATTACTTAGCATGTGTTTATTACCTAGGAAAAGATAACCCACCAGGGTGTAACAGAGACACTATTAGATTTGGTCTCTCAATTTGGCTTTAAAACAGTTGCCATGTTAGAATTGTCTGTCATACAAAGAAGAAGCTTAAAGGATATGATGAGGATTTCCCCTCATGGCCTCTATTCACTCACTAATAATGATGTACAAATGTTATTATTGTATCATTATCGAGACAAGCCCAATGTGTCTGTAGTTCAAGATATAATCACACTCACAGACTATAAAGTAATTTTTATGATCTTGCTAGTCCTCTAAACTCATAGAAGCTTTTATGGCAAATATATTCATAAAGTTAACATGTTTTATTTACTCCATGGACTTGTAAGTTAAAGAAATTTAGTTCCATTGTCTGATAAGTTGGTACCATATGTTACAATTATTATCTTCTCTTGAAGATGAGAATTAAAATGAAAAGATTAATTTTGTTCCTTTAATTTGATGACCTGAGAATTAGGTCCCTAGAATTCAGAAGTTCTCAGAAGAGGTAAGGCTATGAAGTTAGAACCTTTAGGGGGAAAAAACCACAATGAAAGAAGATTTAAACCACACAATCCTATCTTAGGATATAGGATCACTAGGAATATAATAGACTCCTAGGTTTCAAATTTTCTAATCTCTCTGTGGAGTAACACATAGTGATGCTTGTGTTATTTTAGTTACCTCGAAGAAAATACAATCCACAACTAAGTAGACACTTATTGTTAAAATGACTTTGTAAATCACTATGGGCAAAAGCAAATCTTGAGTGCCCTATCAAAGCACTGAAAATGTGTTGGTTTGCAATTCAGGAAAGATTTTAAAAGACAAGGGAATAAGTTCACTTTCTCATATACTATTTTATTATTTTATCTTTTTACTTATTGAGAGAGGCTCTCACTTTTAAGATAGGCTTTTCTTGGACTCATTATTTAGTTCAAATTTACAGTGATCTTTCTGCCTTAGCCTTTAAATAGTGGTATTACAAACCTTTACAACTGTGTCTGGTTAACTTTTCCCATTTGAATACAAAATTAAATACAATTATTTCTTTTGTGGGAGGGAGAAATTAGATATTGTTTGTTATTTATATCCTGGTCATTGAGAACAAAGTAACATGGAAAACTGTTGAAATAACTAGATCTGAAACATAACACAGGATATTAACCAGCATATTAGTTTGGGAACTTGACAAAGAACATTTGCAGAATACATTTTACATTCTGATCAAAAGTACGTAATGTTAAAATCTCTTAAATCTCATAAAACCTGGTTATAAATATTTTTTGGATTTGTTGGAGTTAGTGAGCATCTGGTTCCATATTTACATATAGAATGAGGGATCTGACATGGAAGTGCAATGGAGAAAGAGCTTGGGGAAGGAGTTGCTTAGTTTGTGGCAGCCAGGAGGCAGAGAAAGAGAGCAGTGTCTATGAAGACAGTACACAGTGACTGACATCATGCCCCTATGATCCATGCAGACATATCCAGATGGATGTTTTATGAATTTGCTAGGTACCCTTCAGTCTAATACATTAGACCTAGTGAGATTAACTGTAGTACAAAGTAACCTTTTAGCTTGTTTTCTGCACACATATTATGGTAGACGAAGAAAAAGTCCCCAAGCCGCATGTAAGGTTTGTTACTGACAATAAAAACAGTAGTCAGAGCAGAAACTTGACATCAGATCATGTCTCAGTCATCACAGACAATTCTACAACGGATTTGCCTCACAAGAGAGGAGCCCCTAGTCTATGATATTCAAAGCTTTTATGGGGTTTTGGCAGTCTGTTCAACCTCCTTTCCCACTCAATAGTAATTACTTGTTAACCTGCAATATAAGAAAATATTTCTAGTGAGGAGAAGAAGACTTTAATTAATATATAAGTATAACTATCACAAATCACTAGCCTGGAATATTTCACAATTCCTCTATCATTCTGGAGGAATTGCACACAGAACACACCACTCAGGCCAGCGTAGGCAAAGCAGGGACACAAGAGATCCATGGAAATGTTTCCCCTGTACTTCCCTGATCATGTTCATAATCAGGTGAAGGCACAAACTCTCCTATATTGATAATATGAGGAAAGCTAATTGAGAATGTATCCTTGTCACACGGGATGTTCTTTATAACTGTTCCTTTCTGGTAGCTGGATTCTTTGCAATCAAGGTTGTAAAGCTTTTGTCTATAATATGCTAAGGAGAAACAGTTTGTTCAGAGAATTAAAAAGCTTTTCATTCATATCTCAATGTATGAGAGCCTTGGTTGGATTTCTTTATATCTTCACCATAGTTCTTTATATGTAAACAACTCTGCTTTTGTTTTGCAAACTGTAAGTTGCTATTGTAGGGAATAATACAATAAACAGCACAGATTATAAGCTTGCGGTCTGGAATTTCTGGCTGATGCATACTTCTGTATGCATCAAGGGTAGATTATTTCCATTTCCAGGAAAGTTCCATTGGGCTCTGCAGCTTTCTCTTCACCCTAGAAGCAGCTGTACAATTTTTGAAATAAACATCATCCTTGAACCAATACTCTCATCTTTGATATATATATATATATATATATATATATATATATATATATATATATATATATCCTGGAAAATAACAAAGTGTCTTACTTCATTATTATATGATCCTACTACAAAATGCTACTTACTAGATGTAGAGAAAGGACATATATAAATCATTTTCTCATTCCTCAGACAAGGTACCTGACAAGGAGACATTTATTTTGTCTCATGTTTCAGAGAATACATTCCTTAGTTAGTTGCTTTCAAGGCAGAAATGGCATAGTAAAGAAGAAAGCCAGTCCTGGAAACCAAGAAGCAAGAAAAGTGGGAGGCCCTGCTAGGTCCTGCCCCCTTGATCCACCTCCTCTGATCTGTCGCCACATCTGAATGCAAATCTTTAGAGGGTCACATTAGACCTAAACTACATGATTCTGTCCTAATCCACAAAGCCTCATGCCCTTGTCATTATGTAACATGAATTTGACCACAGTGCATCTCTAGGAGTCACCAAAGTTTCATCAGTAATAAAAAGTCTAAGTCCAGAGTCTCCTCTGAGCCTCAAGGCAAATGCTTCACCTTGAATGCCTATAAAACTGAAAAGAGGAACTTGAATGCTTCCAACAAGAAATAGCACAGCAAGAGGTGGGGGGAAGGGATTCAAAAGGGAGAAATCACTGAAGAGAAAAGAATTTGAACAGAGCAACACTAAAACCTAAAGTGGAAATATTTTAAGTGATGTAAACAGAACACCCTTCTCTTCATAAAATGTTATGTGCTGTTCTTCCTTACATATCAATCTATTGTCTATCTCATTATATTGATTTTATAGAGGTTTAAAATGATATACCCAGAACGGCCAGAGACAGTGTGGCTGACTCTGCCATCCTCCTCCATGCTGCCCGCGCCCGCCCAGCCCCAGAGACCTTCCGAGTCAACAAGACCAACGCCAGCGGTCTACTCGATCCTGCCCACGCCGCCCAGCCGGAGACGGGCCTGAGACGGAAACTGACTCCAGCAGCCTCCTGGATCCTGCCCCAAGCTCTCCCAGCCAGAGCGAATTTGCATGAATCACCAGGCTTCCCAGATCAGTGAGAGTGTGGTGACTCTGAGGGAGAGCCATTGGCATCTTCCCACGTGCGCTACGCGGATCCCTGCCCCCAAAACCTCCAAGCCAGTGACTGGCCTAAAACCTCGGGACCCACTGACCAACACCTCCCCGGATCCCCTGACCTAAGCCTACTGATTGAGTGGGAATTTCACCTATTCTCTGGGCATCAAAGTTCACTGAGTATAGAACTCCAGGCCCGCTTTGCCTGAGAAACATTTCCCAGGGATTACCTGCCCCCCAACCCCATGGCCCGGTGACAGCTCCAGGTACACTGTACCAGAGAAACATATCCAGGTGATTACCGGTCCTACCCCATAGCCCCAGACCCAGTGCAGGTCGGCCTGGAGTGAGAACTCCAAGCATGCCACACCGGAGGCACATTTCTCAGCAATCCTCGGTCCCATGCTACAGACCGAAACCCAGCACAGCCTGGCCTGTGAGTGAGGGCTCTAGGCCCACTGCACCAGAGGGATCTTGCCCAGGCTTCTCGGGTTACGGCTTGCAGACCCAGACCCAGCACAAGCTGGCCGACCCAGTACAGCTTACTCAGTAAATAAGATCATCCACTATCCTTATGTGAGCCCAGAAGACCCACCAAAGCCCAGGCCCGCCCACCTGGGGAACGACCTGCAGGACACAGGAGGGCTGACCCCGGGAACCAACAGAAGGGAACCAAAGGAGCTGCAGCAAAAAAGGAAATGAACACAACAGCTAGATCCAGGATAGGCATACCTGGAAAATCTCAAACTTAATAGAGTGGCACACGAATCTCATAACAAGTTAAGGTTATAGCTAAACCAAAGCTCTACACCAAAGGTCAAAGGTCAGTGCTATACAAAATGACAAAGAGAAGGGGAAAAATGCAATCACAGACCTCAAGTCCATCAGGAAGGGCAGAGGACACTAGCTCAGCTGCAACGAATGAACTAACAGATACAGCAGCAAAGGAACAACAGCAGAAAGCTATAGAGGAAATAAAACGAGAAGTAATTCCCCAAATTAAAAAATAAATATTTGAATACATAGCATCTGAAATAAAGAATGAATTTCAGAAACAGTGGGTGGAAAAACTATGCTTACCCAGAACAAGTGCAGAAAGCACTATTCCAGCTGATATATATGAATTAACAGCATCTGAAGCAAAGAAACAACAGCAGAAAGATCATGAGGAACTCAAAGCAGAAATAAGTTCTGAAATCAAAAAAGAACTTTTAAAGTCATAGGATCTGAAACACAAAAACAAGTCCAGAAATATACAGAGAAAATCCAACTTGGAAGAAACACAGCAGAAAAAGAATTAATAACTACCTCTAAAGAAGACATGGATAAAAAAATTGAGGAGATCAGAAATATGATGGATTCCTTGAATGAGCAATACAGAAAAGAAATAGAACACATGAAACACAGTCAAAGAGATATAGAAGAACTAAAAATAGTAATCACGAGTCTACAAAACTATCTGAGTGAAAGTGAAGACAGAGTTTCAGATCTTGATGCCAGAGCAGCTAGTGAAAAGGTGAGAAAGGATCTCTTAAAAACAACGAGAATGCAGGATAAAATAATCCATCACCTTCAGGACGACGCCAGGATGAACAATGTGAGAATAATTGGTATCAATGAGAATGAAGGAGTCAATACAAATGACATAAAAAGAATTTTTGGAGAAATAATTGCAGAAAACCTCCCAAATATGAGGAAATGATCCAACATTCAGGTCACCGAAGCATACACAACACCAAATAACCTCAACCCAAGTAGAAACACACCAAGATATATAATAGTTAAGATTGCAGAAATCCAAAAATAATATACTGAAAGCTTCTAGAGAGAAGAAGGAGCTCACATTCAAAGGAAAACCCATCAGAATTACAGCCGATTCTCTACACAAACAATGAAGGCAAGGAGAGCATGGAGCAGAGTTCTTCAAGTCCTACATGAAAACAAATTCCAGCCCAGACTACTATACCCTGCAAAACTCTGTTTCAAGTTTATTGGAGAAGTGAAATACTTCCATGACAAAGAACAACTAAAGAATTTTATGATGACAAAGCCATCCCTTCACAGGCTGCTGAAAGATATTCTAGAGAGAGACCACAACGACCAGAACTCCATGAAAGAGAATAGAAGGAACCCACTAAACAGGACAGTCAATTAAACACAGGTTACAAAGGAGTAAACAATCCCAGGTAAATATCATGACAAACATAAGTCAGCACATTTCAATTATAACCATAAATGTAAATGGACTCAATTCTCCAATTAAGAGAAATAGGCTGGCACAGTGGATTAGGAAATAAAATCCAACAATATGCTGTATATAAGAAACACACTTAACAGAAAAGGACATTCATAGGCTCAAAGTCAAAGGATGGAAAGCAATACTATATGCCCCAGCACCTCAGAAAAAGGCAGGAGCAGCAATGCTATTCTCAGACAGTCTCAACTTCAAACGAAGAATGATCAAACGACACAAAGAAGGCCACTATATATTGGTCAGGGGAAAAATTCAAGAGCAAGAAGTAACACTCATAAATATCTATGCACCAAACACAGGAGCACCCAATTATGTAAGACAAATCTTAAGGGACATGAAAAACTTAATGTCTAAGAACACAATCTTAACAGGAGATCTTAACACACCCTTATCTCAA
>PVKA01033802.1:0-17945 GCA_004027165.1 Ctenomys sociabilis | reverse complement strand
TTGTTTGCCCTATTTAGGGGTTCTGTCTGTTCTCATTAGTGCAGTTCTGGTCCATTGTGGTCCATCTCTAGAACATCTTTCAGTATCCTGTGTAGGAATGGCTTTGTGGTCATGAAATTCTTTACTTGTTCTTTGTCATTGAAGTATTTCACTTCTTCATCAAACTTGAAAGAGAGTTTTCAGGGTATAGTAGTGGGCTGGAATTTGTTTTCATAGAGGACTTGAAGTACTCTGCTCCATGCTCTCCTTGCCTTCATGGTTTGTGAAGAGAAGTTGGCTGTAATTCTGATGGGTTTTCCTTTGAATGTGATCTGCTTCTTTTGTCTAGCAGCTTTCAGTATATTATTCTTGTGTTGGATTTCTGGGATCTTGACTACTATATGTCTTGGTGTATTTTTACTTGAGTTGAAGTTATTTGGCATACTGTACTCTTTGGCTACCTGAATGTTATATTGTTTCCTCATATTTGGGAAGTTTTTTGCTATTACTTCTTCCCATATTCTTTTTATTTCTTTTGTGTTGACTCCTTCTTTCTCATTGATGCCTGTTAATTTCACATTGTTCATCTTCGTATCATCTTGCAGGTGATGGATTATTTTTTCCTGCATTCTCGTTGTTTTTAAGAGATCCTTTCTCACCTTTTCTCTGGCTGTACCAGCATCTTCAAGATTTGAAACCCTGTCTTCATTTTCACTCAAATGGTTTTTTAGACTTGTAATTGAGATTTTAAGTTTTTCTTTATCTCTTTGATTCTGCTTCATGCGATCTTTTTCTTTCCTGTATTTCTCATTCAAAGAATCTGTCATATATCTAATCTCCATTTTTTTAATCAATGTCCTCTTTAGTAGTAGCTATTCTGTTACTGCAGAGTTTTTTTCTAAATTACATTTTTTCCATATATTTACATAATTGATTCTCTACTTCAGATGCTATAATTTCAAAGATTTCTTTTTTTATTTCAGAAATTATTTCTGCTTTGAGTTCCTCTTTACCTTTTTGCTGTTGTTTCTTTGCTTGATGCTGTTAATTCATATGTTTCAGCTGGAATAGTGTTCTCTGTACTTGTTCTGAGTGGGCATTGGGTTTCCTTTATATGTTTTTGATTTGATTCATTACTTCAGATGCTATGTATTCACAAATTTATTATTTCAGGTGTTAATTCTGGTCTGAGTTCCTCTATACCTTTCTGTTGTTGGTTCTTTGTTTCCTCCTCTGTTAATTAATTCATTTCAGCTGAACTTGTGCCCTCTGCACTTATCATTCATGAGCTCGAGGCCTGAGATTACACCTTGCTCCTTGTCTTTGTCATTTTGTTTAGTGCTGACCTCTGACCTTTGTGGTAGAGTTTTGGTAAAGTTACAACCATAGTGTGTAGTGAGATTCGGGTGCCAATCTATTAAGCTTGAGATTATCTGGTTATGCCTGGCCTGGATCTAGCTATTGTGTTCAGCTTCTTTTTTCTGCACCTCTTCTGGCACACCTGTGAGCCTGTGGTTCCCTTCTGTTGTGCTCCTGGCCCAGGGAGCACTGGGGAGCACCGAATCTGTCACACATACTCACTGGGTCATGCTGGGCTGGATCAGGGGCCGGAAGAGTCTCAAAAATTATCACTCACTCACAGGGCTTGGGGGAAAGGGCTCCAGTGAGTTTCAGGGCAGGCCAGGCTGAGGTGGATCACCTGAGAAAGTTTCAAAAATTCTTGCTCGGAAGTGTTGGGGGTAGGGGCTCGGAATGATGCAGCATGTGGGGAAGCCGAAGATTCTCCTACACACTCACTGGGCCAGGCTCATGTTAATCAGGGGCCAGAAGAGTCACAAATACTCTCACTCACTAGGTGAGCTTGGAGGCAGGGGCCTAGTATCACATTCTTCACCCAGTAACATACCCTCAATACAACCACCTCTGAAATGCTTTGCTACATGGTTAGGAAATTCCCAGCATGCTTGATGTCTGGGATGAGTTAGAGTTCTCTAAAATTGAAGATGGAATCTTAAGAACAATGGAGATTAAGAGTAGAATATATTCACTGAAAGAAAGATACCTGTCCAAGAGAAGGACAGGAGACCCAAGTGGATTTCCAAGGAACCTGCCTATTCTAGGGATTGTTGTAGTGCAAATCCATGGTGCGAGGCAGGTGCAAGGAGAGAAAGATGGGAAATCACAAGGTGTGCATGAAGAGGGATAAAACTATGGTCAGCCAATAAGATTACAAACATAACTACTCAGGTAATATTGATTAAATCAAGATCAAATGGAGAAATGAATTACATAACAAATGGCCCTGAATGCAGAACATAGTCTTTCTATGTGTGGGGTTGAGTTAGTGACTCTCCTGGCTTTTTCAAGGTTTTTGACACCCATTCAGAATATCAGCCACTGATGCTTATCCCTGGAGAGGTACGTGGGTGTCTTCATTTCATCTTTTGTCTTAAGGTCTGGCCCACAGATGGAGGAATGTATCTCTCTCACAGTTGCAAGTCTCTTGTTTCCACCCTGACTCCTTCCAGGCTTACCTCTGTCTTGCTGTGTATAATGTTTCTATCTAACTCAGTTGCCTGAAACATTACTCCCCTCTGAAGAAGTACCAGAACTGCTGTGAGGAAGTAATCAGTGATAACTGTTATGGCTTCTTTGGACTCATGGATTGTCAGTAAGAGACACTTTCCAGTGGGTCTATCAAAGGAACTCAATTGACACCAAGCATTTTTACTCCAGGTAGGTGTGTCATTTTAATTCTGGAGGAGACAAAACCAAAGAAATAACTAAATATGAATAGACCAAATAATAAGATCATCAGGATAATTATGAATACAGTGGACATACATTTCTTTCAACAGGAGGCAGGAATGGCTTCCCATAAAGAGGATAAAGATAAGGTCTAGGGAATTTGAGCCTGACTTATCATTGTTTCATCATATAACTCAGTTGCCTACCTTTGAGTTAGCTTCAGTGAACTCACTCAATTACCTTTACTTTTCAGTGAATGTCTTTTTATTGTTTGTTTGTTTGTCTTTTTGAGACAGGGTCTCTGTATGCAGTTCAGGCTGGCCTTGAGCTCACTTTGTAGCCCAGGTCGGTCTGGAACTCACAGCAAATGCTCCCACCTCTCCTTTCCAAGTGTGTGGATTACAGGTGTGGACAACCACACCTAACCTGAGTGCATTACATTTGGGGAGACATTTAGATATAGATCCCAATGAGGCAATATTTGTGACTAAACAAGAAAACCTGTAAATAAAATAAAAAAAAATAAACACCAAAAGTCAAACTTCACTTTTCGTTCTTTAAAATAAACTCTACTTAAAACAAAATGCTTTCCCTAAGGTAAAATTTGCAGCATGGTATATGCTGCTTCTAAGACATTGATTGCCCCATTCTCAGAATTTTTAATGAGTTTTGTTTTTAAAAATATGTGTGAGATTATCATGTCATGCTGTTATTATTGAAGGAGTTATGAGATACTACCTAAGACTTCACTGAGCAGTACATCTATTTGTATGACAGCTATCCATCCTCTAATCTCTGTCACAGTAGAAGGTGTCCTTAGTACTCTGCAAGCCCATGTCAGTCTGCCTGGCTGTGTTTCCCCCATGTGCTGAGCCATGACAGTTATTATCATGCAGGTCACCAAATTGCCTGCTCAGGCATCTCTTGCCCAAACTGGGTTAATCCAGAACAGTGGACTGAAGCTACAATATGACTGACCCACACTGGCTCTGATAGTGCTTCTGTTTATTTCATGACCTCCAGCGGCCCCTAAACCTGCTCCCATTACCATTACCTGTTACGGACCACGGTTTAAAAATTGAGTCTGAGTAAAGTGCCTGCTTAGGCAGAGCACAGAGATTGATACTGGGCGTGGTGACATGCGCCTGTAATCCCAGAGCGTGGGAGGCTGAGAACAGGAGGATCACTATAATTGTGACTTATGTAGTGAGACCCTGAGCATCCTATAGACCCTGAACCAAATGCATTAAAAATATTGAGGCTGAGGACATCAGAAGCTGCTCTTGTACTACCCTTTGAAACAACCTGGAATGAGGAAATTCCGTGCTATCTTCTGGTACCGGATGAAAACCCTAGGGTTTGGGACAGACACCATTATGCTCAGAGAGCAAGATCTGCTGAGGACAATAAGGCACCTAGGGAAATTGCAGTTCCCTTTTTTGCCCCCTATCTCACCCTTATAAGTATGCTTTATTCTTGCTAGCCCATTGCAGTCTCCATTACTGCACCTGGAATCATTTGTTGCCCTTCCCCCCTTGTCCTTGACACAATAAATATCAAGGTTCTGGCTGCCTCAAGGCCTTTCATTCTTGTGAAAAGCTGGTCATATTGGATCCCAGTACCAGTTTCTCTCATGCTCTTTCTTCCCACCTTGTGTTGTGATGCCTGACAGGAGCCTGGGGCCAATTGCAGGGGTCTTTGAATTACGTACTAGTAAACCTGAACTCAAATGCTAGTAGGTGACTTGTAGCTTTATTTAACAAACAATTACAGAACATCAGGTATCTTTATAGTATTTAAATTAATGTCATCGCTGACCTTGAAAGGCTAGGACCAAAATGTTGGCTGGCCTTGTAGCTCTTCTATTTCTCCAACTCTGACTTGTGATCTTAGGTTGTTAACCATCCAGAAGAAAAGCTGATTAGTATCCTGCAGCATATGCCATTCACTTAGCCTTATCTGACTCAATTGATTTTAGTTGTTGTTGTACGTTTCCTTTTGTACTTCTGATTTTCGCTTGTTATACTAGGGAGACTATACGATATTTACACATGTGTGTGTGTGTGTGTGTGTCTGGTTTATTTCACTTATGAGTATATGTTCAAGTGGCATCCACTTCAGTATAAATGCTTCAGACTTATCATTCTTAATAGCTGAGTAATACTCCATTATATAGAAATACCACATCTTTTTGAACCATTCCTCATGTGATGGAAATCTTGGTTGTTTCCAACATTTTGCTATCACACATTGTGCTGCTATAAACATAGGTACACATATATCTCTATGATACAATGTATCTAGATCCTTTGGGAAAATTTCCAGTATGGGGATAGCCGGCTTGAATGGGATTTCTAGTCCCACTCTTTTGAGGAGTACCCACACTGATCTCCACAATGGTTGTACCAGTCTACATTCCCACCAGCAGTGGAGAGGTGTTCCCTTTTCCCCACAACCTGTTCAACATTTGTTGTTGGTTGATTTCCTTATGATAGCCATTCTTTCTGGAGTGAGATGGTATCTCAGTGTTGTTTTTATTTGCATTTCATGAATGGCTAGCAATGTGGAGCATTTTTTCATATATTTATTTGCTTCTTTAATTTCGTCCTCTGAGAAGTGTGTATTCATCTCAGATGCCCATTTCTGAATTGGGTCTTTAAATTTGAGGGCCCTGTTATATCTTAGTTCTTTATATATTCCAGACAGTAGTCCTCTGTCTGATTGCTTATTAGTTAGGATTTTTTCAAAATTTAGGACATAGGAGAACTTGTACTGCAACATCATGAAACTCAGGTGAGCTCCAAAGTTTCTGAACAAGGAGATTATGGAGCCCCAGAGGAAAGAGATTGAAGTTCTATAGTATGCCTGGGGAGAGTCACATGAAGAGAAAACTTTCTCTCAAGCTCTCACAGAGAGCAAATTGGTCAAGCATTGGCCGTGACTCATCCACATAGATGACACAGACAAAGGAAGTACAGAATAATGTACAGGACTACAAGATAAACCCTGAGAGGACTTCAATGACCACATAGGAAATATAAAGTTCATGTGTTGGTATATAAGTCCTGATGTATCTAGGTCTTAACCATCCAGCAGAAAAGTATAAAAATGAAGTATACATCGTGGGGCCATAATATTAAGCTGAGCTATAAATGGCTATGGTCGACAACTTCTTTGAATAACTCACTATCATTGTAGAATGCTGGACTGTGTTGGATTGTGGTGTCGAGTTCAAGCACCTAAGTTAGTTGAATGACAACGTAATGCCCACTCTTGACAGGTGTAGACAAAGGAAGGGGTGTAGTATGAAAAAATCATGATGTGTGTGTATAGACAGTACAGTTGGGATAGATAACGCTGTGCTTCTACATAATTCTATGAGAGGCAAGATCTGCACTAATGGTGGTTGGACAGGATATTATGTTGGCTTCTAGTACTACGGTCATACACTAGGAAAATAATTATTGAATTTTTGATATAATTCAGGTGTAAAAAATAAGATAAGTAAGCAGCTACACTTTTAATTCACTGATAAGAGATACCTGCTAAAATAATATCTGAAAATATGATCATGTATGCACCTTGTACAATACCAAAACATTATGAAAACAGTTCACAATGTATTAATTTATCGAATCTGTATTGTTAAGGTGTCTTGAAACTGTCTGATTGACATTTGTAGTTCAATAAAATAAAATTTAAAAAAGTGTAAAAAAAATAAAAATAAAAAATAAAAAAAAATAAATTGATGTCAGTGTTTGATGAACTAAAGTCAAGTACATTAAAACATTTTCCATTCCTTAAAAATCTATGATATTTGCCTTTACTATTATATGTTTTCCACTGAATATATTCAGAGGATCTGTCATTGACAACATTTCCTTAACTACATTGAACAAATATCTTTGATTAAACCATGCATTATAAATTAAATTTACATATTATTGCAATCATTAATAAACATTTATAAGCAGATTAAAAGTGCATATGTTTTTAAATCAGTGTTTCCTCTAGAAGTTTTCAACCTAGAATTTGAGTATCTGCCTAGTGAGTATGTAATAAAAATATGAAAGATATTGGCAGCCATGACTGAATAAACAGAAGTATCTTATGAGTGGATCAGGTTTAATAGATTTCATTTTATTTCATAGCCATAATGAATTAATCTGCATTTTGATTAATTTAGCCACATTTTCTGATAGTTATCTGTATATAAAGGAATATCAAAGCAATTTTTATTCTCTTGAAACAGTATTTTAAGTTAGACTTTCTACCCCTTCATTTCTGAAGTATTTTGTTGACTTTTTTTCCTAATTTAAAAATTGTGTTTCTGTATCTGAGGGTATACATCCTCCCTATCTTTCATTTGGTTTCCTCATTCATATTCTAAATGTCCAGTTATTAAGCAAAAAATATCTTACTAAATCAAATATTTTAAATAATTTTGTTGCCTTTAATTTGCTATTCCATGCCATTTTTCTCCTGAACAAATGCAAGCATTTTTAATTTGCATTAAGAGCTATAATAGAACTCATACTAATATAAACATAGATATGTCCGAAAAATTAATACTTGTTTTGATTGAACTATATTCATGTAGAGGAATAAATGAATAATTTCAAAGTTAATCAGTCAACCCATTAAAAATGTAATTACAATAATACTTTTAAATTACATGCATTACAAATGACTTCTAGAATGAAAACACTTCTATTTTCTACACGATCTTCTTTTTTTGCTTACAAGATGTAAACAATCTAGTTTAGAAAACTTTTTTATTTTATAATGATCTCCTGATATTGTATATTTTGATAATGAAAAGTTAATGGAAATCAATATGTTATTTACTCTTAAAAATAGGGTTAGATAATTTTTAGTCATGTAGTAAATAAAGAATAACTGTAAAAAGTATATTAATTATCCCTGATATATCTCATTAAAATTTTAAATATTTAGATTTGTTTTTTTATTAATTTTATTGAGAAACAAATAGCAAGGAGACAGTTTCCAAACCAATTAATAGGACACTTTCAATAAGTAATACATTGCATATTATTGTCTTTGTAGTGGTTATTCTTAGTACAAGATGCAGACATGATATCCTGTCAGAACACTATTAGCACAAATCTTTCTTCTCACTGAATTAAGAGAAAGTAGCTGTATATCTATTCTATTTTGTATATACAGACACAAAATGGTCCTTTATTTGTATCCCCTTTTTTGTTTAGTTTTGTCAGAGATAGGTATTCCATTGCTACTTAAATATAGTGGGTGTGTGAATTCAACAAAATAATCCAATATAGTTTAGTAGTTCATGACAGTAGTGAGTTATCTGTAGGACTGGCAATGTCAGAAGTTGTAGACTTGAGCGTTTTACAGCTCAGCATATTAATATGGCTTTACTTTTCATATCTCATTTTTATACTTTCTACTGGATGGTTAAGCCCAATATAAAACAAGACCTATACAACAAAAAATGTAACTTTTGTATCTGACAAGGTCAGTCAAATCCCCTCCCCTAAAACCCTTGATATGAAGAAATTATTTTCTAGTTAGTTAGGGTATATCAAACAGTGATTTAAAAAATTACTAAAAGTAAAAATGAGAAATGATTTATCAATCTGTTGTAAAGCATACATTTAAGAAGACTAAAAAATTATCTCTAATTTGAAAATTTTGATTAAATGCAATCTTAAATCTTCCAAGTGATAAATCTGACTGTATGGTTAACTTTCCTTAATCTTGTATGTAAAAGCTTATCGAGAATTACAAAGATTACCTCTCAATACATAATTTCCCTTAATCTACACAGTACCACTTTGATATATTTATATCCCCACTCTAAGTGCTGAAAATTGAAGTTTCAATGTATTATAACCAATGTTATAATACATAGAGATAACTTACACTTTATTTTATTTCATTTTTATTTATTTATTTTTTATGTATTTAGTACAGGATTTAAAGGTTCTCACTATACAGATCGCACTCATAATGATCCTCTTGTTTTCAGGCCCCCCAAAAAACTGGGATTACAGGCATGTACGATTAGGCCCAGTATGGATCATTGGCAGGGCACACCCTGGGGGTGGGGCTGGCACTGAGCTTTTGGCAAGCCCTTTATTTTAATACAATTCAAATAATTTATAGACATTTCATAAGAAGCTTACTTTTAAATTATACATTATAGTAAAATTTAAAAATAAGTGTTAAAATAAATAAAGCAATATATCATAGACTGTAATTTTAAAATATTAACAATGGAAGCAGTAAAAATAAACTATTTTGTTTTATTGTAGATTTCATGTTTAGTTTATAATGAATAAAAAATTGTACTAGTTAGGATACAGTTAATTGCAATTTCTATGACTATAAAGTCTAGAACATATTTTTAAAATATAAAGTTCTAAAGTTCTCCAGAAATATCCCTCATTTATCTGGTATTGCCAAGATGAATAAAATTTCTACCTAGATGTTTGATCCCTTATGTTGTACAATGTATTCTAGAACCCACTATTCGAATACATCCATTACATTCAAAGTTTTTGCTGCTTAAGTAACAAACAACCGTAATTAGACAGCCATTGAAATCTTCCGTAGCAAAACATTTGCAATATCCACTGAAATTCACTCATAATTTTTATGTCTGGTGCCTCAATCTGGTTTATATAATTAAATTCTCACTTCTGTTTTATAAGACTTAATTTAATGTGTCTGAATGGACTAAAATATTTTCCATAATTTTTAGGCCAGTGCCATCAATTGCACCATATTACTCTCTTCTTTCCTCACCTCATCAGTTCTTTTAAAGTCTCATTAGGTCTAAGAATAATTTTCTTATCTGTTCACAAATGCTAACAACAGTGGTCATTCATTTCATATATTGTGCTTATTTTTCTGTTTAAAATCAAAAGGAAAATCCTGAGATTTCCTAACTTATCTATTCTTTAATAAGCATCTGAAAGATTATCATTATACTGTCAGCACTAAACTTGGTTTGAATTTCTTGATAATTCCTGATATTTAAAACTAAAGTTTAGAAACTAAGTAACAACTCATAAGAAATTGAACAATGTTTTGGTTATATAACTATAAAATTTAAATGTGAATAAATGCAGACAAAAATTAATATATCTTTTGACTAAATGAATACATACATCACCACAATGAATAAGGTGATCACGATCTATTTTGTACTTTTAGTATAAGCTTGTTGTGTTTTATCTTTTGTTTATATTGTGTATAAGGAATTCAAAGGAAGTTGAAAGCTGAGCTTCATAGATTTCATGTTAAGGGGCATGTATAATTCATTTATCTACATAGAATAAAGCATTATATTACTGAAGTCAGAAGCCATTTTTATTCATGTACACATTTGAGAAATGTATACATACCCAGGTGTATATATGGGTACATTGTATGGGATGATCTTACTTAGATCTATAATGATTAATATGTGAGACCTAAGGCATAAATCATGATCAGAATGACATTATCACATAATTTACAAGCTTTAAAAGACAATTTTAAGAGCCCAACAAACTTAGCTCCAGGTAACCCACCAGAATCATTTTTCTCTAATAAAAATTAAAGATGCTTAAAAATTGAAAAGGTCTGAAAATCTCATTCTTCATTGTGAATTGTCTATTACATCTGCTCAGTGATGAATACTGATCATTCTTATGTCCAAAAAACACTGTTTTTACTTTAAAGTCTTACCAACAGGAATGTAAAATCTGGAATCTAAATCATAATCAAAAAGAGGTTTTAATGGAGAGGATTTCTTTCATTGTAAATGAGGTGAAAAAATCTGCCATCAAAATCTTGAATAAACAGTACCAATACTTTTTTGGCAAATTACATCGCATACAAGTGTACAATGTCACACAGGATTCATATTGTAAATATAATATTTTAATTTACTATGTTTATTACAAGTTCTTATGATTATGCAACTTAGAAAATCTAATGGTATACACACAGAATGCATATAATTTTAAAATTTTCATTTAAAAATATTTCCTAGTAAAGAAAAATTAGAGAATATATATTTTCATATATATTGCTGATATAGGGTCTTACTCTGCAGCTCTGACTCACAGTGTTCCTCCTGCCTCAGCCTCCACAGCACTAGGTTACCCCAGTTTCAGGGCAGCCTGTGTTCTAGGCAGGCAGAGAACACAGCACAGCGTACTAAACTCTGGACCTTATGTTTTCCAGGCAGGAGCATAGACCATCAAGTTACTTCTCCAGACCTAGAGACTATTGTTTAAAACTCAGATGGGAATGAGTTTTTTTCCTTAAGAAAAAAATATTAGATAACTGTCAAAGTAGTCAACCGATTATTTCTGAAATTCTATAGAAGAAAATACACTAAACTTTATGATTTCTTTCAATTAGTATTGATCTTTTCCTGATATATTTAAATTTAAATTTGAACATAGATAATTCTTTAATATTGACTACTCTGATCTTTGCCCTTCCATCTGTTTTCCTTTTCCCTTAATCTACTTATTTTCTCTCTTTAAAAAGAATCCTAATAATTTGCTATTTCACTGACAGTGAGACTCTGAGAAATTGCAAAATTGAAAAACTAATTACAAAGCACAACCTTAAATACTACCTGAACTTGTTAATGTAGAAAAGAAAAAGCACAGTATTTTTCTAAATATACTCTTTTTAGCATTTTTAAATTTTCTTGTCTCAAAGAGATAGACATTTTCAAATTGTTTTTAAAATTGTGTTCTCTTGATCTACATAGATGAACACCTTAAATAAAGCTTCTAATTTTAAGAAGTCTTATATAATCCTTAAAAACAGTCCTTAAAAGCCAAGGAAAAAGGAGTCCTAAATAGAATAAAATTGGAGTATGCATACTTATATTTTTCCAAATTCATTTTATAGCTGCAGTTTGAAGACAAAGTGTTACTAACAAGAAAATAGCTGCTATCTTTACTTATATTTCTTCACTCAGCCTCCGAAGATTTCTGTAAGAATGCCAAATAACCACCTGAGGCGAACAGCCTTCACGAAAATGAAAGCATACGAAAAACCAAAAAAGCAAACACAGCTAAGATCATATGTAATTCAAAATTATTCGAGGTCTTTTGAAGAATGAAAAAAATTAATCATGTAATTTTGTATCTACTGCTAATGAATTGCAAGAGTTAATATCAATACAATTACAAAACTCCCCAAATTTAAAGATTGAAGACAACCTTTGTTGAAATATTTATAACTTCTTTTGTATAGTTGACAGGCTGATCCTAAATTTATTTGAATATTAATAGATAAACAAAGAAAACAATCTTAAAAGGAACACAGCCAAGATATCCAGACTTCTTAGTAAAGAATTATTTCAAAGCTACATTTTCCAGCCATTATACTCCTGGCAGAATGATAGATATCATAGATAGCAATAGAATAAATTGACATTTGAGGAATAAAGTCACATAAGAATTATCACTTGCATTTAATAGGGATATCACATCATAACAGAAAGAACAGCCTGTTCAATATCTGCTGTGAAGATAACTTAGGATCAGTGTGAAAAGAATGCACTTAGAGATTGGCCTGGCTCCATGTACTAATCTTCTTTTGAAGTAGATCAGAAATATAAACAAAATTTCATTTTAGAAAACTCTTAGAAGAAAACATGGGTGTGACTATTTGTGACCTTTAATTGAGCAGTGATTTCTCAAGGCATAAGAAGTTAAAACTGCAAATAAATTGAAATGTTAGACTTCATTCAAGTTAAAATTTTAAGTTTCAAAGGATGTTGTCAATAAAATGAATAATGGGTAATTTATAAAATCCATTGAACATTTGGAACTATTTTAAAATTACTGACTTTTCCTGGTCCTCATTAGTGGAAATATAGTCTAGTGAAAGAATAGAGAAGCTGAAAAATGAATCTGCATATTTACAATCCATTAATTTTGGACAAGTATCATAAATAAGTGAGGAAAAGAATAATTTTTCCATAGACAGTGGTAGGAAAGCTCTCTCTCTCTCTCTCTATATATATATATATATACATTCATAAGCAGTATAAAATTTCTCTTTATATCATGCTATAGACAAAAATCAACTCAAGACAGATCATATGAAAGGCCTGAAATTTTAAATCTCATAGAAATGGAAGGGGACAGAGTCTTCTTGGTGTTTGTCTACATACTGACTTTTGCAACATGATAAAGGAAAAAGAAAACAAAACTGATAGGCAGTAAAGGCCAAGTAAGACTCCAGGATTTCATCAAGGTAAAATAGTTTTATACAACGTAGCAAAACAACAAAGTGAAGAGATAACATACTGAATGACAGAAAATACTGTATTATCAAACTACATCTCTGATAAAGATTTATAATAAATAAAGAACTTAAGCACTGAGAAAAAAAACAAATATCTAATTTACAGAAATGGCCCACGGACCTAAATAGATATATTTTTTTTCAATGGAAACCAGTGTATGGAAAGAATTTTTGAAGTATTAATCATCAGAGACATACAAATTAAAACCACAATGATGTGACTTCATCAGAACTTCTATATCAAAATCAGAAAATATAATAAGATGAAATTGTGAAGAAAAGTAATATTCTGTATAATTTTGGTGGGATTGTAATTCAGCATCATCATTATGGAAAAAAAAAATTTAGCAAGCGTCCTCAGAAAACGAAAGCTAGGTCCAGGTGGACTGCCTTGAGTTTGAGGCTAGCCCTGACTACATTAGGCAAGTTCAAAGCCAGCCTGAATTACGTGGGTTGAATTACAACCTGGATTACAACCTGTCTCAAAAACAAACGTCTAAAATAGAATGATCACATTACCTAGCAGTTTTACTTGTGAATATATTTTTAAAGGGAATGAAAGTAGTGCATTAGAAAAGCAGCTACATTACCTTATTTTTATTTACCAGGGTGCAGAGTTAACCCTAGTGTCCCACACCTAGTGTATAGGTGAAAAGTAGTGGACAAGGACCGGTGAGGAAGTAAAGGTGCGGTGCAGTGAAGCCACACTGCTCGAAGCGTGGCGCATTACAGACAGGCTGAATAAGCGCTAAAGATCTCTTATACACCATCCTAATACAGACACATTGGAATAAGTGCACATTGTGTATGCACTTTAACATTTCAAAATGTAGAGCTTAAATACTCTTAACTCATGCAATGAGTATTGTAGTTTATGCTATGTCACTTAGCTTGACTTAATTATTTCACAATGTACATATATGCCAACACATCACATTGGTCATTGTCAAGTGCAATTTTACATGACGATTATATTTAAATAAGTAAAATATATGTAAAAGAATATTAACCATAGTCAAAACAATGTGTCTTAAAACTTTCCACGTTTTGTTAGAAGACTGTTTATTAAAGTTTGTTGTCCTAAATGATTAAAACTTGAATCAATCTTCCACCCAGATTGGCAACAATATATCTTAAAAACTTTTTAGAGAAATGAAGAAGATTATATAGTTGGTATGTATAAATTACTATGTTAAAAATTGTCAACATGATTTTGTAAATACAAAGGTTGTTAATATTGAGCAGGAATTATGAGACCAAAACAGAGACTGTATGACACATCAACTTGAAACAACCACTTTATATGAATGCTATAGTAAGATTTCACAACCTTTCGAATTGAGAGCATTCATGCTTATGAATTTTCTTTCAATCACAAATAATTATAGATATGCACAAACAATAAAAGTATCTCACATGCCTGCTGGACATTGTCACACTCATGCTTCTCTGTGCTCACTGTGGAGTGAAATAGTGTACATTAGTGTGTTGCTGAATCAGAACCCAGGATGTTCTGAAACACTATTTACAATAGTATATGTGTGTTTTACTTTTTATGCTTTACGTTGTATATTTGTGTCAAACTATGTAAGTCTCACTTTGACTGACTTAGCAATGAATCTTACTTATGAATATTCTCCCAGGACAAACCTTGTTATTATGTAGATACATACTAGATATATCTATCGATTGAACTATCTATCTATCAATCTATCTATTGATCTATCTATCTATCCATCCATCCATCTATCCATCCATCCATCCATCCATCCATCCATCCATCCATCCATCCATCCATCCATCCATCCATCCATCCATCCATCCATCCATCCTGTTGTCAATTCATAAGTCTATTCTGCCATGAATTAATTGATTCATTCTGTCATCTTTCAATCTATTCATTTCTCCATCCATTCATCCATTCATTCTCTCATCTTTCAATCTGTTCATCTCCATTCATCCATCCATCCAACCATCCATCCTGTTATTGATTCATCTATCTATTCGGCCATCAATTCATCCATTCATTGTAATCTTTCAACCTATTCATCTTTCCATCCATCCATCCATCCATACATCCATCCATTCTGTTATCAATTCCTCCATCTATTCTGGCATCAATTCATCCATTTGTTGTCATCTTTCAACCTATTCATCTCTCCATCCATCCATCCATCCGTCCATCTTGTTATCAATTCATCCATCTATTCTGCCATCAATTCATGCACTCATTCTGTCATCTTTCAACCTGTTCATCTCTCCATCCATTCATCCATTCATTCTCTCATCTATGAAACTATTCATCTCCATCAATCCATCCATCCATCCTGTTATGAATTCATCCATCTTTTCTGCCATCAGTTCATCCATTCATTGTCATCTTTCAACCTGTTCATCTCTCCATCCATCCATCCATCCATGAGAGTGAATACTGTAGTCATTATCAGAATCACTGAATTACAAATGCGCCCATATTTAGGCATTTCAAAATACTATTGACAGCCTTGCAATGGATGGTTTTCCAAACTCAGTCAAGGGAAGAGTATGACTTCCAGGCATGGAAAGTTCCTCTTCCAAAAGTGTTCATGTTGTAACAGAATTTAGTTCCTTATCTTTATACAAGGAAGCCATCCTCTTCCTGAGATCTATTACCTTTTATAGTAAGTGTTTCACAGTATAGCTGTTAGCTCACATCAGGCCAACTGGACATACTTTCTTCTACCTGGGCTTTGTGCTTCAAGCAATGCTATGTTTTGTGCCTGGATGTCCCCCAGAAGCCCCATGCAGTAAAGGCAGAGGGCCTTTTGGAGGTGGCTAAATCTAGAGTCTGACTGTTGTGTGGTCTAATGGTGGAATTAAGGGTAGGAGTGCTATGCCTGCCTTAGGGCAAGTAGACTGCACACAATACAAGGAACTGCGAGGAGCTTTCTTTCCCCTCCCCTCTTGTCACTTTTCTTGTCTTCTACTGCCAGGAACTTTGGCCCTCCACCACGTACCACCTTTCCTTGAAGCTAGATGGTGGACTGAAACCTGTGCCAACTGTGACTTATATAAATCTTCCCTCCTTTAACTTTGAGGGCTTGGTATTTTGTCTCAGCAATGAGAAAAGTGAGTAAGCTAAGCACTCAATTAAATAAATCCCACCCTGTATCTTCTCCCTGGGCAATGGACCTAGCTAGCTGATTAAGGACTGTGGGGAGAATCCACTCACTTTTATTGATTGATTGATTGATTGTCCTTTAGGGAAGGGTCTACAGGGTGTTCAGTCTCACTACTAGATCAGACCCATAGCCTGTTTACAGCCTCCCAAGTGATAGGATTACAGGAATGCCCCACCAAGCCCAGTCTCCGTTGCCATCTCAGTGTGCCTCGGGGGCAGGGCAGGCATGGCAGGCATGGGGATTGAACCCCAGCACCTGTGCCCACTTGCAGGTGCTTTAATCTGCTGAGCTATTCGGCCGGCCCTTAAAATCCCCTCACTTTTGCCACTGTTGGTTAGAAGCAAGTCAGTTTCCAGCCTCAGTCAAGGGAAGAGTATGGAACAAAGATTCTGGGAGTGGCTGAAATGAACCATTATTAGGTTGTCCTGAGAGCTGTTGCCAAGGCAGAACTTGAAGAAGTCTAGGAGCTGCTGGTTTTCCTCGGGCTGCTGTTGGTTCTCTTGGAGGACCCTGTCATGCTGGGTTTCCTGATGAATTCTGCTGTACTCATAGTCAAAGGAGCTCAGGACCTTGTTGTCACTGAGAATGGCTACAGATGACTTTGGGGGAGCTCTTGTCCTCACCTTAAGCATTGCTTACTGGCTCTGGAAGGGAAGATGGTGCACTGCTCGGTCTCCTACAGAGGCTGTGACATTGGCTTTCCTGATGGGAACTCAGCTTTCCTCATCTTCAGAGGAGCTCAGCATCTCACTATCTCTGAGCACGGCTGTGGTACATTTTGGGGGAGCTCTGGTGCTTACCTTGAGCACTGCTCCCTGGCTCCAGTGCAGACCCTTCAGCCCGATGGCATAGACTTCCTAGATTTCTTCACAGGCTTTCTGGCCTTTCCACTACAGATCCGTGAAGGAGGCCTGCCTGAGACTTTGTCATGGGCTCTAGCCCTCCAGCTGGACTTGTGGTGGGTATTGTTATGAGCTGTGGTGTTTCAGCTGGAGTCATGCAGGGTATTAGGATTCAGGTCCTCAGCTGGATTCTTTAGTCTTTAATGTGTGGACAGATTTTTTACTATTTCTGTATATGACTTTTTGGGTGACATAAAATAATCCTGTAACTAAGTGTCCTTGATTGTATTGTATCCCCTTGCAAAATCCCCAAAGTACAGCAATACTTTTGAGATTCATAGTAATTACATTGCTGTTGGGTAATTGGTGCGCGCACAGATCACATCCTAAGCCCTTTACCTGCCCTTCCACTCTGATCTCCACAAAGTCTACCGCCCTGTTTCCTATCCTCTCTTTTATTTTGCTCTTTATTTATATTTTGGGTTTCTCGTACAAGATGAACCATGCAATATTTAGCTGACCATGTCTGTTTTATTTCACTTAGTGTTATGGAGTCACTCCAGGAGGTAAACATGTTTATTGTGAAGGACTAAAAACAAACACACAAACGAACAAACACACAAATGCTGTTGAACTTGTGGAGAAAAAAGAAACTCTTCTAAGCCGGGCATGGTGGCTCATGCCTGTAATCCCAGAACTTGGGAGGCTGAGGCAGGAGGATTGTTGTAAGTTCAAGACCAGCCTGAGCTACAAAGTGAGCTACAAAGCCAGCCTGAACTGCATAGTGAGACCCTATCTCAAAAAGACAAAAAAAAAAAAAAAAAAAAAAAAAAAAAAAAAAAAAAAAAAAAAAAAAAAAAAAAAAAAAAAAAAAAAAAAAAAAAAAAAAAAAAAAAAAAAAAAA
>PVKA01033801.1:0-24028 GCA_004027165.1 Ctenomys sociabilis | reverse complement strand
AAAGAGAAAATATCTGCTATTTGAATCTTTGACATTGTGATTTATTGTTCAAGATATTCATTTTCTATTTACTAAAAGAGATCTTCCAAACTTATTTACATACATGTATTTACCAATACATGTTGAAATATGCAAAACAAAGTAACAATATTTTTAATATTTATTTTATTATCTCAGACTACATTATTTGATACATCCTGAAGACCTCATTGGAATTTTTCTTTCTATTTTGCCACCAAGAAAATTGCTGAAGTAATATTTTATTTCCTTATTCCTTTATTTCTCAATTTAAACTTCAATTGACATGATGATTACATACATTTATGGATTATACTTTACCATTTTGGTAATATATGCACGTGGCAATAATTAAATCATATTATTTAGCACAGCTATTCCCTCATGTTTTGTTTTTCTATTTTTTAAAGAAAGCAAAAACTTTCATTAAAACAAAAACATACAAGTGATACAGAATTTCACTTAACAAAGTAATATCAATTTCATAGTATTTGTTTTAATACATAGTACTGTTCTCCAACCCACTATTCATATAAGCAGATATATATGTAAAATTAGAAGAAAAAAAAAGAAATGTATAAGAAATTAAGAAGACAAAAAGTTCAAACAATTGAAAAAAGGAGACAAATCTAATTAAGCATTATCTGCTCCCTTCTATAGACGTGAACAAATGCACAGTACAATTGTATAAACCATCCCACTTACCAATATTCCTTCTCCTGTCCTTCTCCTCAACTCAGTGATTCTTTTCTTTTGAATAAGCTCATTCCCCTGTCCAAGTATCTATTATACCATTCAGATTATATTTTCTCTTTCTGGTTTCCACACCAAGGAGACAATAAGTTTTCACATGTAGGTCATATTATTTCACTCAGGTCTATCTCTCTAATAAATATAAGTACAAAAACCTTCAATAAAATACTAGCAAAAAAATACAGCAAGTCATCATGAAGATTATACATCGTGACCAAGCAGGATTCATTCCAGGAATGTAGAGATGGTTCAACATTTACAAATCCATATATAATATAACACATTAATAGAACCAAGAACAAAAACCACATGATCATCCCAATAAATGAAGAGAAAGCTTTTGGCAAAGTCTAACACTCATTCATGATAAAAAAAAAAAAAACCTTTCAGACAATCAGAATAGGTCTATAACTCAATCTGATAAAAGCCATCTATGAGAAACCAACAGCCCACTAAATAGACAAAAACTGAAGGCCTTCACTTTAAAATCAGGAATGAGAAAAGGATGTCCACTGGCTCCACTCCTTTCAATATAGTTCTGGAAACATTAACCAGTGCAATCAGACAAGA
This sequence comes from Ctenomys sociabilis, assembly GCA_004027165.1. Classification (NCBI taxonomy): domain Eukaryota; kingdom Metazoa; phylum Chordata; class Mammalia; order Rodentia; family Ctenomyidae; genus Ctenomys; species Ctenomys sociabilis. Next base: position 22,687 of record PVKA01033801.1, on the reverse strand, counting down.
GAGAAAAATAAAAGAAATAAGGATTGGAAAAGAAGTGAAATTATCATTATTTGCAGATGACATAATAATATTCTACATAGAGAATGCCCAAAACTCCAAGTCTTATAGATTTAATCACCAAATTCAGCAATGAAGCAGGATACAAAATCAACTCCCAAAAATCATTAGTATTTTGTGCAAAATGGACACACTGACAGAAAAATAAGGTAAACCACCCCTTTCATAATAATATCTAAAACAATGAAATACTTAGAAACCAGTCTCACAAAGAATGTAAAAATTTTATCCAGTGAAAAATATAGTACTCTGAGAAAAGAGATTGAAGAGGATTTTAGAAAATGGAAAGATAGTCCATGCTCCTGAATAGGAAAACCAACACTGAAAATGGCCATACTCCCAAAATTGTTACACATACTCAAAGGTATCCTGCATAAAATATCATTAGTATGTCTCAAAGAGCAAGAGAAAACGTTCCTCAAATACATTTGGAACCGGAAGAGGCCTAGAATTTCAAAATCAATCCTGTGAAACAAAGGAAAGGCACGGGGTATCACAATCCCTGAGATTAAATCATACAATAAAGCTACTGTCAGAAAATCAACATGGAGGGCCAGGGAGATGGCTCAGTAGAATAAGCACTTCCCTGGCAAGCACAAGGGCCTGAGAAACCCTGTTTCTAGGAAAAAAAAAAAAACTCAGCACGGTACTGGCATTCAGACAGACCTGAAAATCAGTGGAACAGTTTAGAAGATGCAGACACAAATACAAACACACTCAGCCTCCTTATCTTTGATAAAGGAGACAAACATGACCACTGAAAAAAAAAAAGCCTCTTTAATTAATGGTCCTGGAGAAACTGGCTTTTCATATGCCAAAGGCCATAACTTGACCCATGCCTATTCCCATGTACAAAGCGATAGTCAAAAGTGATCAAATATTTAAATATTCAAAAATAAATACTAAATATTCTAGAGGAAAATGTAGGTAGAAATCTTAAAGACAGGGGTAGGTAGAAAGTTCATTTTTTTTCTTTTTGGTGAAGACATTCCAAATTTTCTCTTCTACCCAGTTTAAAATATTCAACAATACAATATAATTTGATTTTAAATTTGGTTAAACATTTGAATAGATATCTCTCAAGAGAAAACATTCACATGATCAAGAGGTATTTAAAAATGTTCAATACCAGTATTTATGAAGGAAATATAAATCAAACCCACAGAGATATCACCTTAGTACAATTTCAATGGCTATGACCCAAAATATTTTTAAATGCTGGCACAGATATAGAGAAGGGAAACTTACATACTTTAGGTAGGAGTACAGGTTCATAGTGACACTGTGGAAGCAGCCACAAAGGAGAGTTGTCCTAATATCTGAAGCTTCTTACACTCACCCAGCTAGTGTTGTTGCTAAAATTCTTTTCCTTTCACCAGGAGGTGTCAGTGGTTTTCCGAAAACACATAGAAGCCATATACCTCCTTAAATGGCTTTCACAAGGTTTGGCGAGCTGCCAAAGAATTGTAGTTGAATCATCATCCCACCAATCCTGACAGCTAATTTTAGTCAAGTAAGTCAATAAAAACTTGATTGCAAGCACTGCCTGGACAATCGGTCACAAATCATCACCAAACGCAAGTAATTTCTGAAACTCAGATGTATTAAGACATATAAAATACGTGCGATTTAATGACAAAAGGGTGTCTTTGACCATGAATTTACACTAACCTTAGATCCAATTTTTTCTATATTTTATTCCAAAATAATCAATATTATGTGTGTGTTATATTTGTTTAAGACTCTCAGTAGCACAGCCATATTTCTACATGTTGCAAGCATATCAGAGTCACTGCTCTCTAAAGCATCCTACTAATCCTGGTAAGTTCAGATACTGTAGACTTTTCTTTTTCTTAACCAATCTTTCCTCCTGTCACTTTCTTCAAATGCTCCCGTGAAAAAAATCAGATTTTCTTATTGGCCTTCTGACTCTTAACCAATGACTTCCATTGTTTCTAATATAAAAATACCACTTGATCACCAGAAAAATTACTTGCATATTGTATTATATTATATTATATTATATTACATCATATTATCAACTGTTAAAGTTATTTTGTCTACATAGCCTCCATATCTTGAAAGGCTGTGCAGCAAACTGTAATCAAACTTATTTGTAAACAAACTACCACCTATCTTAAGACTCTACGGTTGTATTATGTAATTGAATCACAAGCAGTCCCAGCAGGTCCACTCACAGGCTGCCCACTGATGTGCAATTAAGGCAAATGCCCTATCACACCAAATAACAAGCATGCCGAGCCATAAACCATCAACACATTTCTTATCTCATTTCCTTTTTCTGTTTCTAAATGCTGCCTGCCTGTTTTTCCAAGTGGAGCTTTCTGAACATTTCTTGATTACAAATGCAGCTTGATTTGTGAGTCATTCTCTGTTCAAACAAACTGCTAAATTTAATTTGTCTAAAGATTTTCTCCTAACATAATCACATTTTAGTAATCTTTCACCAAGAAAGTCCATAATGACAAGAAACTACTCTGCTTTTAATAAATTATTAAAATAAGCTTTGTTTTCATTAAGGATCTGAACACCTAATATACATGCTTTATGATAATTTTTACTTAAAAATGAATGACTATTTTTTCACTAAATACTATTTTTGTTATGCCTAAAGGCATGAAGTTCCTTTTACAGTGACTCTTGTACCCTTCATCAATCTTTTAAGGCCATTGGTTGAGAATTATTTCTGAACCTGTTTGATCCATGATGAATGCTGGGAACTTAGGATATGAAGAATCAAGTAGCCTATAAACAATCTTGTTTGTGCTTCATCCTCAACCATGTTCCCACCTAAATATATGTTCAACAAGAAAATATCTTCAGAACTACTGACTTGTGCCAAATGAAAACCCCAGGCTCACATTCCCCTATCACTTCTTCTGATGTACTGTGAGGATGCCACAGCGTAAATACACCCATGCTACAGTGATTATCCAAATGACAGAAAAAGATCAGTTTAGACTAAAATGAACACAGCTCCTCAAAACCCCAGTATCATAAGGGGAGCAAAACTGCATCTCTGCTTTATCAGAAACTCTGCTACACACCTGAGAATTGATTTGATATGCTATTGACGGAAGTACAGGATATGAATGTATATGATTTATGTGACTCTCATAAAGAAATTAAGATCCAACTAAGAAGAAGAATCCAATGCCGGTATGTTAGCTTGATAAAAGAAGCAACTGCGTGAGTACAAGAAAACTATAGGTAAAGGCTAAAAGAAACTAAGAATTATTTTAACCAAATGTGTAGGTACAGAATTTGCTCAGCTATGACTTCCCATCAAAAAATTTTCTTCCTTGTACAAGATGGCCATTTTCCATTAAAAACCCACATATGAAAAGTCATGGAAGAATAAAAACATGTGATTTTATTTGAACTAAAGCAAGCTTACTGTGTGAACATATTGTCAACGAGAGCAATGGCTGTTGTTAAGGCAGATCCATTGGATGTTTTATATACCTCCATTAATCATAAACATGAGGAGGCACTGGAAGTTTTAGTCACTAATATCACATAATGAGGATACTTCTTACAGAACAAGAGTAGAATAATAAGACCAGGTGCTAAACTAATGGCATGTATTGAACACCGGAAGAAGATGACCTAAAAATGTAAAAAGCTGGAACAAAGAGAAGACACTTGATAGGTACATTGCTAAGACATGATTTGAAATATAGAGCATTGTGGAATGAAGAGATATTAATTAAGAATATGAAAAGCAAAGGTAACTACAACACATGTACTCATATGACACCAAATAAGAGAAAAATCTGCTCAGTATTTCCAAATCATATGAATCCCATAACTACAAATCCTTGACCTTGTTTCTGTATAATTAGACTATCGATAGCACATCAAGAAGTATTTTCAATTATCAAAATATAATTTCACTTCACCTTAAGAAAGTAATAAGTAACTGTGAAAAGTAGTAAATCACTGTCATCCTCAGATCTCACATAGGCCTTCTTTTAAATGCGTAGAACCTATCATAGACAAGCATCTATACAATTCCTGGATCTATAATTTTATTTCAGAAATATTTTCCCTAAACAAATGTAATTTAATTGACCCTGCACTGTCTGGACAGACTATGTGAAATTTTCTAACCATTGAATTTGGTAAGGTTTGGGAAATCTATATGATGTATATTCTTACAGTTAAAAGCAAGTACTGTAACACCAACAGATCTGGGTTTGCGCTCTTGTTCTGTGATCCTGGCCTTTACATAATCTCAAACTCAGTTTCCAAATTTATAAAATGAGATAAAATACTCTGGTTTTGTAGTATTTTGCACACTGAGCTTAACATAGAAAGTGCACAAGAAATGCCAGGTACTTTTAAAGTCTCTTCATTGCAAACAGTCAGGAAATTTTCTCCATAATATTACTGAGTTACTAAATACTGAGGGGTATTCTTGAAAGTAGGCTGGACATCTAGATTTATCTTCAAAGAACAGAATGTGGGAGGGATGCAAAATGCAATTTCACATTGAAGAAACCTGGAAAACAGAAGAAGCTAAGGAGACCCGATGATTACATGCAATAAACTATCCAGGATAGAACTGTGGGACAGGAAAATGAGAGTCATGTGATAAAAAGTCTAGTGACATCCAAATAAAATCCACAGTTTCATAATAATAAATTGATTTTAACTAATGCAATAATACATATTTTTAGATTTGATAAATATACTATGGTTGAGTGAAGTAGAGTAAGTATATTACCTTTGCAATTTTTCTTTTCTTATTATTCATATTTTAACTTGAAGAGTGAAAAATAGAAGCAAAAACAAATAGAAAAATATGACATAAACAGGGTAACATACAACAATACATATATTACAGATTTTTCAGCAATTTTTCTACAGATTCAAAATTAAAACTTTTTTAAAGCAGTGCTTAAAAAGTTGGCAGAGTGTAGTAAGAAGCAAATAAATATTGAAACTATATGTTCCAATTTACCTAAACTTTCTTACTTGAATATTGAAGCCATACCATGTTTTTCTTCAATATGTAATTTTATGATTTTGTAGTCTCAGATCAACTTCACAACATAAGCAAGCCATGTCCATGCTATATAATTTAGTAAAATGCTTAACACAATAACAAATGATGATAGTAAAAAGTGCCAGACACAAACAGAAATTAAAGACCCTGAACATATTAATAGTTTTCAGTCTTATAATTGAAAGTACAAGAATATTTTGGCATAAATACATTTTTATAGACTGCCCATTCCTAAATAGTATGTTTGCAATCAATTCAAATATATAATAAGTATATAAAGGGAATTTTAAATATTAAATAAAAATAAATTAAAATTAAAAGGCACCCTCCAGAGTTGTTTTACATTGCTAAAGAGAAGATGAATAAATGGAAAAAATTAATGAACTGAAGCAGCACTTCCCTTCCTGATTGTAAATTAAAACAAAAATAACTTGTGATTCTGGAACCTTTCCATAGCAAAAAGCTTCTTCAAAGTCTGAGCAATGACTTCCCATTAGCAGTAAACCATTATGACCTGATTTTTATCCCAAAATATAAAAAATTTCCTTTTGTGTATTTTAAACATTTTCTTATTTTGTTTCAAATAATAGGGTACAAGTTACCCATAAATATCAAAAGTTGCTCTCATTAAGAGTGTTATAGGTTTTTCTTTTTTAAAACCAGATTACACTTTAATTCTCACCAGAATTTAAAATGGGCTTTCCTTTTAGGATACTTATAAAGACATTAATTTGCTAAGGCTAGAGGTAATACATTATTGCTTCTATGGCATTCTAGTCACTGAAAAAATTGCTCCTCAGAGAGCCTCGCTAGCAAGAAGGCTATGTTTTACTGTCCTCAAACTTTAAGTAGTACAAAAGTTAAAGCAGCGCAAGGTACTCTGTTGTGGATACAGAGCGTTAAGTGATACACAGAAGATAGTTCAGTTCTTTTACATGCATAATCTATAAAGGAAAAAGGAAAAATAATTTTCAGAGCAAGAAAAGGTTTGATAGAATAGATACACAAAAAGTCTGCTTCCTGTTTATCTTCTTTTAAAAAAAATTATGAGAAAGATCCAAAAAATAAATCAATCAATGTGAGAAATAAAAGATAGATAACAGGAAACAGGGAAATAGTAATTTCATAACTGGGAAAAGAGCAAAGCAATGAAGGGAAGAAGGGAAGAGAGAGAGAAGGGACATGAAAAGAACCAATATGTGTATGTACATGCACCGCTTCACACAAAGAATGTAGTCCTTGTGTGTTGCAAACATGTAGTAAGATTTTTTTCCATTATCAGAACATATTAATCAAAAAGTATGCATTCACACTATCACACAACATATTCTCCCTGATGTGTTCACCAAATGCCAGGCGGAAATTGCCAGTTGAAAACACATATTCAGCTAAGTTTTACTCAAAAGTATTCATCGGGTTTTTATATGTCCCAGGCTTTTGCAGTAAAGTAACATTCTGTTCTTTCCATTAGAGCTATGTTCTCTACATTGATACAAACTCCTAGAACTAATCTGTTAGCTGTCCACAGTAATTTATAATTCTAAAAACTGTATTTTAATGGAGAAAAAAACAACTAGCATTAAAAGTCCTGACAACTTTGACATGTTAAATGAAAATCTTAGAAATACTGTAATGGAACAAAAATCTTTGCAACAGAAAGCAGCAGCAGGCCTGAAATAATAAGACAGAAATTTGAAAACTGCTTTTATTATTGAAATGGAACATTAGCTTTGGGAATATAATCAAGTGTTCATAAGTACATAACCAGAGTTTCTTGGAGGATTAAGGAACTTGAATTGTTGCATAGAAAATTAAATCTGACAAGCCTCTGCCACCTCGCCAAGACAGCACAGACCTTAGAAATACATAAAAGAGTTTCTCTCAGGGATGAAACTGAGATAATATAGAGCACAAATACTCTTGCACCTTCTAGGCTGCTATAAAACCCACCAGCAGTTGAGTGACTCGGGTTCTGACAAGGCTTGCACTCAATGCAGCATCCTTCTTACTGAGAAAAGAACTTAGATAAGTGGCACCATAGAAGGATAGATGATTGTGCATCTTGTGGCCCTTGCTTTCCTATAACAAAGATAAGGACAATTGTCAGAGCTTACAAAGTCTACCAAAGCCTTCTGCAGGGGTGGTTGAATGGCTGGTTCTGGACTATGTGGCTCTGGGATCAGGGATGTGTGATTACAAAATCATTCCACTGACTGGTTTAGAATATTCTGGCTGGGATTAAAGGCAAGAGTACAAATGCACCCTTAGGGCAGGTAGCCTGCCTAACATATAAGGGACAAAAAAAGGAGCTAATGTGGTCTCATTTACCTGCCTTCCTGCCATGGACTGTTCTCTGTAATGCTCCTCTGCCCGGTCAGCCTGCCTGAGAGCCAGCTGACCATGGACTGAAATATTGACAAAATCTAAACAAAATGAACATTTCCTCCTTGAACTTTGGATGTCAGGTATTTTGTTCAGCAATGAGAAAAGTGACGAAGAGAGTCATCGTAAAATCTTTGCTATAAAGCGACCTTTAAAAAATAAATTCTAAAATGTATTTATTCACACTAAAACTGAATGCAATTCACTAATTATCTAATAATTCTACCAGCAAATGTGTCCAGCAGGAGAAAATTATATAAATTAAATAAATATAACATGCACCTATAACTCCAGACTCTGTAAATCACAGAAATCAAAGTAAAAGCTGAAAACATCTAAACTGACTCTCCGGGATCAGCATACTTCTCAGTGAACAGGAATTCCATTCAGTCACCTCCTCCCTTCCGTGTACTACATCATTGTCATTCTTATTATTGGCATTATTACTCAAAGTTGGCTTTAATGATCTTGGCCAGTCTCTTTCACAATTAAAAATAAACTCTGACTAAAACTATGTCAGTGAATTATACCTCAGGATTTCTAGAGCCAATTGGTATATACACATAGGAATTTATAACTGGCCATGATCACTTTTTAAGATACCTACAAACCCCTAAACCTAAACCTATTTTTGTACTATTCTTTTGATGTAGAACTGTATCAACAAAACATGATATTCTAAAAATTGGCTTATTTCTCCCAATACCCTACAACATCCCTCCTAGAAGTTACTCATTCTCTTGAACAATTTCTATTCCTGAGCTAATACTTTTGGTAGAGAAAGACCTGCATGAAATTAACAATGATACTAGTTTGAATGTGATAAGGGCAACCGTGAATCAGATACATGCAGAATGATAAAGTGGGAGAATACTCATTGGTCTGTTCTTGGAGGATGACAAAAAAGGAGCTGGCATCTCAATTGGGTATTACAGAATAAGGAAAATTGAAGTAGACATGGAAAGAGAATAGAAAACAAAAGCAAGGCTGGGGAGATGGTTCTGTGGAATAAGCGCTTCCCTGGCAGGCACAAAAGCCTGAGTTTAACCCCCGGTTCCACCAAAAATAAAAAAAAAAGAAAAAGAAAAGAAAAAAAACAAAGCCTAAACCAAAGGCACACAAATACACTTAAAAAGAAGTAAGTATGCCACACACATGCACACACACACACACACACACACACACACACCACTACTTGTAATGATGGCTCAGTATGGCAGGTTTTGATTTAATTACACTAAACTTTATAGACTGAAGAAGAGGGAAAGTCCAACAACAGAAGCTAAATTCATTTTGGAACACAGGAGAATGTTCAGGGCTAGTTTGTATATCAGGGAAACATGAGTACAAACTAGAAGCTCACCTCAATAGCGATTGAAATGACCCAAGAGAAGACCAGGTCAGAAATTTAACAATGTCATATATTTAATGCATAAGTAAAACATTGAAAGAGAAAACTGACTGATAAAAATCAGAGAAATAAGAGAGTGTCAATGGTTCAATGGCATAGAAGGCAAAAGGAATTGAGAAAGTCCAAAAGCCAATGGAAAAATCATTGTGGAAGGATTGAGTGCCAGCTGTGGCCATGCATTTTGCTAACATTGACAGAGGGGTCAAAGAAAAGTACAGAAGAGAAAACTTAATTGCAAGAGGAATGGCACGAAGGAGATGGAAAAAGAGAAGGATGCACTAAGACAAATTATGGGCTAGAATTGTGGAGCAGACAAGAGATAAAGAAAGTGAGGGCATGTGAGTCAGAAAGGAATACGGACTTTTTCTCTGATGGGGAGATAGATACTGCTGACATTTACAGTAGCACATCATGGTTGACTGATGAGCCACTTAGAACTTGGACAGCTCTTTTCAAAGTGGTGATGGCAAGTGTAGCCTTGAGTCACGTATGTAATTGTGACTTGTGATGCTTCAGACTGAGCACTGAGTAATGGAAAGATCCTCTTCTCACCATAAAGCACTTATAAAAGACCCTCTGGGCTCCCCCAACAAATTGCACTTCTGTGCCACTGTCTCATACAACCTATTCATTAGGTACTTCTGCACACAAGTGCTGTCCCATCAAGCCAAAACATTGCAAGGAGAAGCTCTCAAAGGCAAATTTCTATTTTATCATGTCTCAAAATAAGGTTACTTTATCATTTTGTAGTTTTCATCTTAAGACTTCTTTAAATTTTCTAAATCCCCTTGTTCAAGAAAAGGAAGATCTTTTCTAACCTTGTAAGTCATTGTTCTAAAATTTTAAGAATTCCATTGATAAAAAAGAAGGTTAGAGGAAATTCTAATAACGTTTAAGCTTATTAACTCTATTATATAATGAATACTCTAATTAGCATATGTTAAAACGTGGAGAAAGACACAATGTAACTGCAGAAAGTTAGATGCAATTATAAATTTATTTTCATGTTTACAAAAGTAAGATGTCCAAGTAGGATCTTTTTAGGGAATTTTTTCTAATTTTTTATTGCATGTGAGCAGTATGGTCAGTTTCTTCATGGCAAGTTAGCACATGTTCGCAGCACATCTTAACTACCTCTGAATCCTCTCAACCTCCCCCTCTTCTCCATCTCTTTGATCCTCTTCTAATTTGCAAAAGATTTACTTACAACCACTAATAACTGCTCATCTGTGTGGAGTGACTGAGTGCTATGACTCCATGGCGCATGCTGTGGATTGTAAGTTGATCTATGTCATTTGAGTTCATGAAGCTTTTTTCTGTTTGAAATAAACCATGCCAATGTGTGAACAGGTGCATTTCTGCTACCAAGCTTGCCTTCATGTTCCTTCTTGCAATCTAGGGCCCATCTCAGTCAGCCACTCTGTTTTTGAGCTGTGATTCAGTTTATGAATTGTTCCTTGCAATAAACTCAGAAAACTTTGGTCTTTTCATTTTTCTGGTACCTGGGTTTGAATCTAGGTCAAAATGAAATAATCTTTACTTTTCTGGTACAAGGGATTGAACCTAGGTCATTTAGCACTGGACTACAGCCACAGTATTGAAACTGGTTTCTTTTACATAAAAGTTAGCATTTCTCTTCTTTAAAATAATAAAAAGGTCATGTGTGGTGAAAAACAAAGCTTTATAGAAGCACTAAAAAGAAGAGCAGCAGAAACATTAGACCAGCTTAGACAGTGATTTAGCTTACTTGAACTTATCTTCTCCTCATGTAACAAATTAAATGAGACTGTACACACAAACTATCTCTCTCTGTGTCTAACAAAGTATGTGCTCAATAACTCACCATTCTTCATTCTTCCATGGAATTGTACTCATACACTTTTGTGCTTTCTGTACCACTTTGAAGGAACCGACATTAACTAGTCAGACAGTTGATGGGCTTTGAGTTATTTTACCACACAAAGTCATGCCCTTATGCCTCCCAAATACACACACACACACACACACACACACACACACATACACACTGACACATACACACACACCTTCCCACTCTGGAATCCTAAGTAGAATTTCTTGGATGACCAAGTAAAAAGATTTTATTTCTTTGGTTGCTACTATTGAAGTGGAAAGCTATAGCCCCTCCAGGCATTGTTGGGAAAATCAACACTGCGAGAGACTGGTGAATCCAGATAAAAGTTCCCATTCCTCTGTCTGTGACTATACTTTAGGAAATCATGCTGATTCTCTATTCATTCTCTTCCAAAGGGACTAGTGCAAGCCATTTTATTCCTGAAAAAATCAAATTATGAATTAATACCTAAAGACTGGAACATTGCTGAACATGAAATAGTGCAGAAGTTTACAACTATGATTATAAGCCAAAGAGTTCTGAAGAGATACCAGAAACTGTGGTGCAAGATTAGCAATAACCAAAGGGAAGGAAACAAGTATAGATGTCCCCAAAGAGAATCCATAAACACGGAGCAAGTGTCAGAGAGGTAAATGCAAACTGCAAGGCCTTTAGCTATATTCTATTCCATTCTAAAGAAGCAAATAAATTCAACAATGTAAAGTGGGCACTACTGACTAGTAAAATAACAGTATTACATTTGCTATAATCACATTTTGGAAGAAATGAAAAGTTATACACAGCCCTGAGTGTATCTCCCTACCACTTTGTTCAACTTGAAATTAGAGTTAGGATGTAACACTGCAGTAGCAGCCAGATTTGGCTCAGACTGAGTTAATAATTTCCAAGATGTTATTATATAGATTTATGTGTTATACATGAATTTATAAATTTATTTATATTAATTCTAAGATTCATAGCTAGGATGTCAAACTCTGAATTCTCCTGGTAGCTTAATCATTCATATAAAAATGTTGCATTCGTGATATAGCTGATATATTCATGTAGGCCTCTAGTGTCTTTGTACACCAGGGCTATGTCTGCCACTACAAACCATGTTGGGTATGTTTTGTTTGCTTGTTTGTTTGGCTTGTGTCTAGAAGGAAGCTACGCATAGTAAAGAAGTTGTTCAATTTTTATTAGAACAGTTGTTTTAGATCTTGAGATATTTGATAAGCCTGAAAATTTTCATCACATAAGTCTGTGAGTGCAAACATGATCTAAGAAGTTACCAACATCATTTATAAAGCCCTAAGCCCACGGCTGTGTTCAGAGTGCATCCAGCCAGGTATCCATTCACATATCAAGCTGCTCAAGGCAGATTTAGTAGGTTCTGTTTGCTAGGCACTAACTGTATTAAGCATTGAAAACAATAGTGACTAAGAGGAGTCCGTCCTTACCTTCAAATAGATTGGCCTGATGTTGGGGAGACAGGTACTGACCAAGCAAATACTAGATGCATTCAGATGTAAAGTGACAAGACACAAAACCATGAAAGAAAGGCACAGACTATTTTGAGATGAATTATTGAATAATGGGTTCACATTAAAGGTATTTCAATGGGAATACACATGTGCAACAAAAGACATTTCATTCAGAAAAAAAAAAAAAAAGATGGGACATAGAAAAAAAAAAAAAAAAGAAATGGCCAGAGTGAATAATAATATCATTCTATTACTACATTTACAATGACAATACCCAGGTTCTTCTCTAGCAGTGCCACTAATTAAGGATGTGACCAAATGATCAGGTTGAAGATAAATTATCTTCCCATTCTAAAGTCCCAATTTTTTTAACAGATACTCTTTACTTCAAAATTGTTACATTGGTATTTTGAAGAAAATAAGAGCATTTTATTTATTTGACATAATTATTTTGTATAAACTGGCTATGACACTTTACTGAACAAGAAATAATAATAAATATCTACATATTTTGAATTTCTAGATAGAATTTTAAGAGAAGAGCACATACAAAAACAATACTGTGGAATATTAAATCATAAACTCACTTCGGATATCTAAAACATCTTTAACTTTTAGGCATTAGTAATTATTAGCAAATTGCCACTAATCTACATTTGTTTAATTTGCAGTTGTTTGAAAATAAGAATACATTCTTAACTCTACATATGAAATAACATTACAATTAAAAGGATAAGTAGGGGCCGGGGAGATAGCTCAGTGGAATAAGTGCTTCCCTGGCAAGTGCAAGGACATGAGTTCAATCCCTGGTTCTGCCAAAAAAAAAAAAAAAAGAAGAAGTAAACATAGCCAGGGATATTGACCCATCAAAATTACTATCAAAAGAAAATAATATTTTGAAATTATATACCCTAGATTTCATCTTCCCTTATGTGTTAGAAAGGTGTAATCTCTGAAGTGAAGAAATTAAGTCATTTTTCCTCATCAATATTTATAGCTTCTTCAATTGCAAGATTTCAGGAAATTTGAAGAATTTTTCTGCTAAAATCAACAACTCCATTTTTTTAAGTAATACTAAGTTCTAGAAAGAAAAGATAACTGAATGAATGTCACACCTCGGGTTATGATCAAGTCAAGATGTGTTCATGACACTGTTGCCTTATCCAAGCCTGGATAAACTCATTTCCCAATTGTTTGGCACGTCATAGTTCTCAAACTCTTACACAAAAGTCAAGGTCAAATCTCTCTTTCCTCACCATAATAAAGTTGTTTTGTTTCAAGAAAACATCAGTCGTCACCTGAGTTCAGGCTTCCTTCAGGCCTCCTCTGATTTTCCTTGCTCTTAGGTTATAATACTCATTAGCTATAGAAAAAGGTGAGATAGTCCTGTTATACCTCTTATGGACAAATAAGACAGCAAAAGATAAATGAGTATCTGCATGTTACAGTTCTGATCAAAACTGTCCCACAAAACTCACATGCACCCAGAGATAGAGCTTTCATAGCTGAATGTGATATCAGTGAGGTCTAGTGTGAAGGGACTGGTCCCTGGAGACATAATCTCTCTAGCTTCTGACTTCCCTCACCACTTCCTGCATGCCAAGGCATGAATAATCCCTTCCACTCAGGCCCTTCCACCTTGCCTGGGAGCCAGTAGCAGTGGCCTGAAGGCTCTGAAACTGTGAACAAAAATGAACCGCTCCTCCTTTAAGTTGTGAGTGTTGCTTAATGTGCCTCAGTAACAAAAAGTGTGCCCAGGATAGATCATGATCTACGTCTGCCATACTGAAAGGTGAGATGTTCCTTCACATGTCAGATGGACAAAGAGTGAGAAGATGAGCGCACTTGCAAAGTTCATTGTGCACGCAGAAAGTTTACAAATTAAAATGGCCTTTCTGTGCTCGTCTATCACTCATTTAGGAAAATGAACCTATATTCCATAAAACAAAATGAAAAAAATATCAATTTAGCCTCTCACACAAAAGGTGCTGATTAAAAGTTAGGCACACAACATACCATAACTCAATCAGTGATATTCATTAAGTACTGCATGTTAGATACTGAGAGAGGTTAGCACTTGGAGATGTTATACACATGTATTCTTCACTGTGGCCCTCTACTGATTAATTTCTGATTTTAATTTTAAACCATCAGGCTTGAAATTGGTGGAACTCTTTCTTTAACAGAAGCTCTTGACATTTTGCTTTAACACAAAGCAAATAGAAAGTAGATTTCACTACTGTACCTCCATTCTTACCCAGCTAGAGAAGGATTGTCTACATAGAAGTTTAAAATCTCATATGCGTTCATAAATCTAGGAACTGGGTGAAAACTGACCTATGTTTCTAAGTGTTGTGGCAGTGCCTAGTACAGAGTAGATGAAGTCCTGTCGCTTCTTATGGCCCAGCACAGTAAAGAAATAGTCATATTCACTCTGGATGCATAAAGGCAATGGATCTACTGGGGTTTGGAGTGAAAAAGATAGGGAACAAAGAGTAGCAACATGCTAGTCTTCTCGGCCTGGATAAACAATGGATGAGCCACTGTTACATCAGTATGTGGTCAGAGAAGACCAAAGCACATCTCTTCTGCAGGTAAGCTTTTGCATACCTCATATTTCTAACCTCCCACAACTTAACCCTGGGTAAAAGAAAAGAAAACATGAGTGCCCTTTCATTTTAGTCACTCTAGGGAATGATGGTTCCAATCGCAAGCTAAATTCAACAGCAAAAAATGTTCTGCTTGTGGATTATGCTTATCAGCCTCTCCAAGAAAAGCCTAACCTAAATGCTAAAGATATCAATAAATTTTAGATGCTTTTTCCTCCCATGAATTAAGCATTGCACTTACGAGATAGAGTACAGATATAATAAGAGTAAACAAAAATATAATCCAACAACTTGTGTACTGTAACATGAACAAAAAATTTTTCTAAATGCTTGCACTCTTCTACCGTGCCTCCTTTCAGGAAGAGTATACGATTTCAACGTACAAGTCTTCAAAACTATTGTGTTCCGCCTGCTTGCAGATCATCCATCTTCACTCACATTATCCCCCTGAGCCTACTCAACATGCCAGATCTTAGAGTTATCTTATAGCTACACTGACTCTTTTATATCTGCCAAATGGAGTAACTGTACACAAATGGATACAAAGCAGTGTGTAGAAAAACTGAAGAGACAGGACTAGAAAATTTGTCTCTGCCTAGAGCAATGAGACCAAGCATCTTCACAAACCACTATCCATAATCCAATCTGTCTAATCTGAAGTAGTAGGAAAAAATCCCAACGAGGTTTATGATTTGTGCATAATCACAGAAGATATTAACATTTCATTAATGCCTAGAATGGGAGTGACACATGTCAACAAATATTAACTAAAAAATTAAACTTTCATTGAAGTAAATGCAAATAAATGTGAAGGATAACTTTTCTACTATTGTCTCTGGGAGGTACAACAAAGTTATCATCAGATCATAGCTACGCTGCCATTAGTGGAATCTGCTCACTTCAAGCCACATGCACGGGTAAGCTGACTGCACGAGACAGCCCTGTTCTTGAAACCGCAGTTCACTTTGACTCTTTGCCATTTTCTGTTTACCTAAGCAGATGACATAA
Source organism: Ctenomys sociabilis (assembly GCA_004027165.1). Taxonomy (NCBI): domain Eukaryota; kingdom Metazoa; phylum Chordata; class Mammalia; order Rodentia; family Ctenomyidae; genus Ctenomys; species Ctenomys sociabilis. The sequence continues at coordinate 6,852 of PVKA01033801.1, read as the reverse complement.
GACAATTTTGAATGCTACCACTGAAGATAAAATAGACGATCAAAGGAAAAATAACAAGGTCGGCCAAATAACTCAGCAGATTAAAAGACCTGCAAACAGGCTCAGGAGCAGGGGGTTCATTCCCTGGGCTTGCTGTGCTGGCCCCACCCTCTGGGACAAGCTGAGATGGCAATTGAGACTGGGCGTGGTCGTGTGCACCTGTAATCCCAGCTCTTGGGAATCTGTAAGCAAGAGGATCACTATGAGTTCAATCTAGTAGTAAGTTCAATCTAGTAGTAGTACTGAATACCCTATAGACCGTTCCCTAAAATACCAATATATATTTATATATATGATTATTTTTAAAAATCTATTTTACCATTTCTGGGTGTATTCAGAAATGGTTAATTCTTTTCATCTGTCTAATTCTTTGTTGTTGTTGTTGCGAAACTGAGGATTGAACTCAGGCCCTTGCACTTGCTGAGAAAACTGCTTTTCTCTGATCACAGCGCTTCTTCTACTGAGCCATCTCCCTGGCCCCTAGCTGTCTACTTCTAAGGAACTTCCAAATGCTAATTTATGTATAACCAATATTTAGCATATATGCATATCTGCACATGCGCACATGCATACACGTGTGCATGTACACAAACACAGTGTACTGATGTAGACAATACAGTACTGCACCTGTGTATGCAAAGCCTACATTAATTGCATTGATGTGCTGGTGCCTGCCTTGGCTGCTGTTCTCTACAGGACTGCTTTGTTTCCCCGTCCACATTTCAGAAAGGCAGTGGTAATGATGTGCAATGGACAGCACCCTTCCTGTGGCCACTATGAGAATCGAAACCCGGCCTGCCAGACGGTCCCGTCTGGATGTAGAACACCCGGCCCAACTTGCCCCCGCAGGCTTTTGGGTGGAAGTCTCTCTTACCGTATTTAGAGGAAGGCAGTGATAGTGAGCATCACGGCTAGTATGCATCAAAATATTTCTATCACCCTGAACATAATAACTATAAACGTTTATGGACAAGGTCACTAAACATTCGTATCTCCTTTTTTCTTTGTATCCCCTTTTTTCTGTTTAGTCTGTTGGGGCCCACAAATTATAAATTGAACCTACAGAATATCTGAGACTGTTCTTGTCCTGCTCTTGAGCCAAGAACACAGAAACTGCATTTCTCTGGTCACAGCTGGAAGCCCTAGAGCTAATGCCTGCTGTGGCACTCACAGAACAAGAGAAAACCTGCTGAAGACACCTGGGGAGCTACAGTTTACTTATTGTCCCTCTGTGTCATCCTTGTCCTCGTTCTTGCAAGAATGTTTTGATTTTCCTCACCCACCCCAGTCACCATTATAGTCAGCATTAATATTCCCAGAAAGAGCCACTGCCCTTCACCCTTCTCCTTGATGCACACGTAATGAATAAATACCAAGGTTCTGGGTGACTCATGGCCTTCTGCGCCCCATGAACCAATGGTCAGCCTAGATCCCTGCCTGCATCCCCATTTATTTTTATTTTATTTTTTATTAATTTTATTGAGAAACAAATAGCAATGAGACAGTTTCAAAACTGATTAATAGGACAATTTCAATAATTAATACATTATACATTGTTATCTTGTTAGTGGTTATCCATAATACAATATGCAGACAGGATATCCTGTCCAAACACTATTAGTACAAATCTTTCTTCTCAATGAATTAAGAGAAAGTAGCTGTATATCTATCCTAACTATTGTGTATATGCAGATATAAAACAGTCCTTCTTTAGTAATCCCTTTTTCTGTTTAGCACTGTCAGAGATGGAAATTCCATTGCCATCTATGTACTGTAGGTGCGTGAATTTGGCAAAACAATCCACCACGTACACCCCCATTTTGTATGTTACTCTCTCTCTTCTGTCTGCTATAACTCCAGGAAGGAGACTGGGGACTCACTGCTGGGCTCCTCAATAACAGATGCAGTGGAAAGGGTCTCCAGTGTGTCCTCTTCTGTTTCTAAGTCGGATATGTGGAACAGTGCAATAACACAGTATGAGCAAATAACTAGGAGTAGAACATGAAAAAAGTTATCTAAAGATATTAAAGGGGGGAAAGGACTAGACAAGTGCATATATTTCAGGACTTGGTAAGCAGACCAGATACTCAGTGATAGCACTGAATTATTGTTTAATAACTGAATCATCAATGAGAAAAAGCAATTAAGTTGCTGGTTCTCTTTCTGATGCCCCTTATCTCCTTATTAAGAATGGGAAGTGTAAGCAACATCACATAATACAGCAATTTTCTTTTACAACAAAGAAGCTTTTGTTATTCAGAACACAGGTAAAATGATGTTCCTTTTCAATCTTCTTCCAGTTATTAGGAAAAATTGAATTTGAGGTTTTTTTAAAACTGCTAAAAGAAGCTGATTTTATAAAAAAAAATATTGATTCAATAGACCACCAAAACTCTTTTGCTTATGAAAACATATTTATATTCATCAGAAAATGGAAATTTACTCACAACAGTAGATAGTAATTCTATTGTTTTTAGTGTTTCATTCTTTACTGTATGCAATAATTTGCTCGGGGAGAAATTGGTAGTTGCTTCAAGCTATTAATCATAACTCCTTAGTTTTTATTTTAATTTGTGCTAAACAAGAAAAAATGCAGTTTTATAAGAAAACAGAAAAAAACTAAATGAAATAATTGAAACTATGTAAAATATAACTTACCATATACAGTTTAGGATTTTTAAAATACCGACAAAGGGTTGCAAAAATAATGCTGACTTCGCTTCTCTGTTGACAATTATAGGTCTATGATGAAATTTTAAACAGATCCAATTTTGCAAACCCACCTCTGAGATGGTGTGCTGAAAACTTCCACTAAAACATTTTCCTTTTTTATGGTGATCTGTCTTTGAATTCATTTTAAGGAATTCTAGGGACAATAAAAGTGAAACCATCCCAAACGCACCCTTAGTGCTGCATTTGCCTGCAGAGATAAAGGAGCTGTTCTTTATCACTTATTTAGTATGCTAACAGGTGAGCACCGTGGAAACACTTACTCTTTTCAGCTGAACACACTCAATACCGAACTGCAGCCAGGCATGTGTTGTGCTCTCCCTCTGAGGATTATTTCTTCAAAATCTGAAATGCTCTCAAGTAAGTTCTCATTTTCCAGAGTAATGCTGAGGTGGAGAAAAAATAACCCCTGCAAACACAAAACCAGCATCTCTCCGCCTCTCAGGTACAGAAACATTTTCTTATTTAATACGAAAATAACTGAAGTTAAATATTTTAGTTCATTTCCAAAATAGAACCTATATGATTTCTCAATGCCTGAATTGTGTTGATTTTAAATGAAAATATATTTTCTTAAAGATTACCATTTATTGAACAATCTTTCCACTGGTCACCTGTGCCAATGGTGCATTTAATTTTGCAAAGCACTAAGACATTTAAAAAGAGAGCTGTTTGGTTAGTTCCCAGTTACTATGAAGAAAAAGTGCTGCTGAATATTATCTTGAGTTATGGTTATCTTTTCTGATTATCTTTTTGGATAAATAATTTTTCATAATCAGATTAGATGGAATTGCTGAAGAATTTGCAATTTCCTTTGGTGAAGAATTTGCAAATTCCATCTATACCCAAGGAATTGTTGCTGCAATTTTTATTGTACATAAAAATACGTATTTGTCTAGAGAACAAGAAGTAAGGTCTTAATATATATGCATCAAATAATAAAGGTACTAAGGAATCCGGTTATAGATCTCATCAATTTCTTCCTAGGATGGAGTGGAGCTTTGTGGCTTGTTAATTAATGTTTTCATCAATGATTCTCTCTTTCTTATCTTTGATTTTGGACTGACTTTCTTTTGCATTATGTTCCCTTTAATCTCTAGCTTCAAAGACAACCTATAATGACTATATATCAGTCATTTCTCTCTACGCAAGTCAAAAAGTCCATTTTTATCGACTGATACTACTTTTGCCAACCTAGACATTTGATGATAATTTTCTCATTTCTGCAGAAATTTCTGTCTTCCACAAATTCTGATGTTAATTGAATTTTTAGAAATGGTACACTCAACATTGAGGATATAGCTATCTCAGAAGCTTCATAGTCATGGGTTGATCATGCTGAGAATATTGTCAGATCTGTGCCTTAAATATTTTCACGTGTCTGGGGATCTGGCTCAGTGGCACAAGTGCCTGCCTGGCAAGCATGAGGTCCTGAGTTTGATTGCCAGTACCACAGATAATAATAATTTAAAAAAATAAAGTATTTTCCCTCAAAAATTTCTCTTTGTGTACTAAAATCAATGTTGCAGTTGTAAGTTTCATTTTTACATTTTGCTTAACACATATTAATCCGATGATATACAATGTGCTGTATCAGCACATGATGACTTCAAGCATTCACCTAATTTACTTCCTTTTATCTGCCTATCCCCTCACAAATCATTTTCTTCACCTTGCCCATCATTAGCTGAATTGGTGAAAGAAGGCATCTCTTATTTACTAAAATCTGTAACTGTCTTAATCTCATGCTCTTCAGAATGCTTCTTCACACTGAACAAAATAACTAGATATTTAAACACTTTGACATCCTTGTTCATGTTAAATTCTTAGAGTTGCAAGTTTAGGAGGAAGGTTTCTGACACTAGGAAGAGCAGGAATGATGGGATAGGTAGTCATCCCTGCAGGAGCCGCCTAAACCTCCCTCCAGATCACAAACTCTATCACTACACATTGGAATCACACAGCAGCTGTGAGACCCTCCAGAACCTCACTGAAGACCACACCCACAATATTTACAACTGCCTTGTCATCATATGAGATACCCAAAAGGAGAAGTTACATACAGTTTTGTAAAAAAAAAAAAAAAAAAAAAAAAAACCCATACGTGCATATGCAATGAATCTCATACAATAATTTGATTCCCCAAACAGTCAGAATCTTTACACAATGACTTCTTGTACCTACATTCACAGCAGGCTGAGTCAAACCTAGCCTATCTGTAAGGTAAAAAGGATCATCTTCTGCATATTCCATCTTTCAAAACTGCAAAGCGAAGGTCCAGAAATGCCAGGCACTGCCTTTGTCTTAGCTTGCAACACTAAGGCAAAATGAAAGAGAATAATAACTTAAAGGAGAAACAGCTTCAAAAGTTTCAGTCCACGATCAGTTAGCTCCATTGTTTTCAGGCCTATGATGAGATAGAAATGTCATGGCAAGAGAGTTTGGGAGATGAAAGCTCCTTATATCTCTTGTCACCCAAGAGGCAAAGAAAGGAAGAAAGAGCCAGAGAGGTGGAAGCTGAGGAGAGGAGACGCACGTGCTGCTTTCCCTTTAAGGAGCCCGAGACTGTGCTTCCTGAGTTTCCAGCATGTTATAAATCATCAGTGAAGGAATCCATAGATGAAGTCAGAACACTTACGCTCAACTAGCTTCTGGAAATCCACCTCCAAACTTCACCACATTAGGAACCAGGCTTCCAAACACCAGTGTGGGACATCCTTGCTCCACTGCGGGCAACCTCTGTCTGGGATATAGCTTATTTTTTCTCTTTTCCTTTTTTCTTTCCTAAGTAACATTGTCATCAGCTTTAAACAGCTACTGAAGTTTAATGAATTTCCTCTTCAAAATCATGTGCATTTTAAAAGGAAACAAAACCCCTAAATAACTGAGTATATCATGCTCCCAAAATACTCCTCTCCTGAGACTGCCTAACCGAAGGAATGAAAATTAAATCAACTAGGCAACCTCAACAGCACCCTGGGAGTCAGTATAAGTCTTTTTTCTCTCCCACATCCAATCATTTATCAAGACCTGACAGCTTTCTCTCATAAATAATTCTCAAATCCATGACTTTTTCTGTATCATTACTAATCTGTCCCACTTCAAATTTTCATTCATTCTGCCTAAAAGAAAACAGCCTACTTGCTTCAATTGAATCCCTTTAATTCAAATGCCAAGGGGACTGCTCCAATAAATAGATCAGATCCTGACAGTCTCCTGCATCAAATTCTTCATTGTCCCAAAGATAAAGGTAAAAAATCCTACAGCATTGCAGAAGATCCTATGTTCCCACTCATTCCACACGTTCTACCAATTGCTTTCTTTATATCAAACTGCTCCCCATAGCCTGTATCTGAACAGATAATTTCTTTCATTGTGAATTCCACTAAGACTACAGAAAATGCACTTTATGCCCATATAATCATCTCTTGTTAGCCACAAGAGCTATGATCCAGCACTGTAGGGTAATGCATGAAGCTGCAGATAAAACTACAGAGAAGTTGCAGACAGTGTAAACTCATTAAACTTCAACAGCCCTGCATGTATTGTTTCGTCCATTGTTCATTCTTACCATAGAACTTGACAACCTCAGTATACAATATTCTCTTTCCTTGTTAAATTAAGTTTCATCTATCCACTGTATATCTTGTTTGGCCCATCCAGATTGCCATCATCACTATTGTAGCACTTGAAGGCCATTATTATGTGAAATAAGGATTACTCGAACACAGTCATTTGCAACAGTCAATTTCACAGATAAGAAAAGAGTGAATGATGGGTGGATACTCCGGACACATGGATGTTTCACTTCTCAGGCAGAGCAAAGAAATATAGTACAGGATTTCATCATGAAATTTAAAACATACTGTTGATGGACCTTTTCCCTTAAAATTTGTAGACTGTGGTTGGCTATAGGTATCAAAATTTAAATAAGGATTACTGATTCATTACTCAAGTTCAAACTTTAACATGAAGTATTTATTATAACTATGTATATTATGTATCTTTGATCCTATCAGCTAGTATGACATATTGATATGCTCCTGGAAATAACTGAATTCTCTTGGAGAAGTCAAGGAATAG
>PVKA01033800.1:12043-24124 GCA_004027165.1 Ctenomys sociabilis | reverse complement strand
ATATATATATATATATGAAGAATTTATTGAAAAGAAGAAAAGCCTCTGGTTAAGAGAGGCAGAAGGGGGACCATCCCAAGTTCATCTTTTAGTCACAGTCCTAACACGCACAAACCACAACTGGAGACCAAAACCCACAGGTGGTAGAAGCTCACTGGCACAGACACCAAGAGGAGCGTAAGACCAAGTGTAAGACAGCCTCCACTCCTTGCAACTGTAAGGGCATTCGATACACTGTCTCTCTAGTACAAAGAAACTTATGGATGGAGAGGTCTGAATTTTTTTTCAGTTCAATACTATAAGAAGCCATGGTAGGAGAAGACATTTGTATCTTCCTACTAGCTGACTGACAAACACTTCTGTGCTTTCCAATATTCGATTCTTTTAGGTTTCTGCTTTGTTGACAGCTCACCTCAGAGCACCTCGCCAACACTTCCTCCTGGAATTTCACAAACCCTTCCTGGGCTTCAGCGTCATTGAGGAAAAAAGCAAGGAAGTGGGTGAAGGGCTGCTTTCTTCTGAAAGTGTCCAAGAGAACATCAATCCGAGTTCGGGCTGAAATTACACCATTTCGATGCTGGCCAGTGATGACTGCAAACAAAGAAAAGAGGCTTACTATGTTGTTGTGAAAATGTATGCCAGATCCCTAAAATTTTCAACACAGAATTGCCATACTGGGGCCAGGGAGGTGGCTCAGTAGAATAAGCGTTTCCCTGGCAAATGTAAGGGCCTGAGTTCAATCCCTGATTCTGCCCAAAAATAAAACAAAAGAATTTCCATACAATCTAGCAGTTCCACTCCAGGAATCCAAAACAAGTAAAAAATGGGTGTTTAAAAAAATCTGTAGCCAGCCAGGTGTGGTGGCACATGATTATAATCCCAGCCCTCAGAAGGCTGAGGCCAACCTGAGCTACGCAGTAAAACTCTGTCTCAAAAAAAAAAAAAAGAAACCTTTGTAGCCCCGCATGGTAGCACAAACCTATATTCCAGCACTTTGGAGGCTGAGGCAAGAGAACTATAAGTTCAAGACCAGCCCTAGGCTGCACAGCAAACTCCTATCTCAAACAAATAAGTCATACAACAGGGAGATAGCTCAGTGGCATAAGTGCCTGCCTAGCAAGCACAAGGTCCTGAGTTCAATACTCAGTACCAAAAAACAAGGATTCATTCAAACAAGTCAGTAAAAATAAACAAAAACATACACAAATGTTTGTAATAGCTCTATTTATAATAATAACTAAAAGGGGAAAACCCACATATCCATCAGCTGATAAATATGATTTTTCCATACAAAGATATTACTTAGTCATAAAAGGAATTAAGGGTTTTTATTGTTGTTTTTTGCTGGCTCAGCCTACCCTGAGGTGCCAGGGATCAAACCATGGTCCCTATAGCTGCCTAACCTTGCCTAAGCAGGCACTTTACACTGCTGAGCTATCTCACCAGCCCAAGAAACGAAGTGTTGATGCATGGTACAGTATAGAAGAACCTTGAAAACATTACAGTAAATGAAAACTAGAAAATGGCACATGCTGGGCCAGGGAGTGTTGCTGAATGGTAGAGTGCTTGCTTGGCATGCACTAGGCCCTAAATCCAATCTGCAGAATTACACACACACACAGCTCCAAATATTGTATGTTTCCATTTACAGAAAACATCAAGACCAAGCAAATTGATAGTCAAAGCAAACAAATGCCAAAATTAATCAAAGAAGCTGATGTGATAGTACATATCCATAATCCCAGCACTCAGGAGGCTGTGGCAGGAAATCATCATGTGATCATGGCCAGCCTCAAGTACATAATGAAATCCTGTTTCAAAAAATTGGGGGGACTGGGCCAGGGACAAATGATTAAACTGAATGAGTGAATTGCAGGCCAAAAGTACATAGGCTCTGTAAGTGTAAATGGCTAAATATGGGGCAAAAGAACACATAAAATTAAACTTTGAGGCAAAGGCATCCAGGCTCTGTGAGAATAACTAAACTGTGGGGCAAAAGGCACACAGCTGTGTGAAAACTGAATGGCTAAGCAGCTGAGACAAACGAGGCAAGCTGTGTCTGGCCACAGCCTTCCTTCCCCTTTGCCCAGAAAAAACTGCCCAGCCTTGGCACAGCTCCCAGCCAAACTGCTCTCCTCTTTCCTTTTCTCCTACACTGAGATTCTACATAAAATCTTGAGAGTTCTGGCTTGGGGGCTCTTTCTTACCCCAGTCTCCCTAACAGCTGGGTACTCTCAGTGGAGACACAGCCCTTTCGGTGACTAAACCAAGTCTCCTCTCCAGGAAATCTTTTCATCCTCCACACCACCCTTAGTCACACACACACACATACACACACACACAAACTAAATTAATTAAACAGTAGCTCAAAAGTAGATATGGGGCCAGGGAGACAGCTCAGCAGCATAAGCACCTTCCTGGCAAATGCAAGGTCCTAGTACCAAAAAAAAAAAAAAAGAGTAGCAATGATAAGGTTTAAAATATTTCACAACTAAGAGCCAGCAAGATAGCTCAGTGGACTAAGTACACATTTAGGCAAGTGTAGGGACCTGGGTTCAAACTCTGACACCACTGGCACCGCCCCCAGGTGTGCTGAGCTAGCTACCAAGTCTGCTGAGGAGGCTAAAAACAGGATCACGATGAGTTGGGCTGCATAGTGAGATCTGTACTACATACACTACACAGCTGCTACTGAGTGTAGTAACACATGCCTATAATCTCAGTGCTCAGGAGGCTGAGGCAGGAGGATCACTTGTGAGTTCAAAGCCAGCCTATTATGCTACATATTGAGTTCAAAGGCAACCTGAATTGTATAGCAAGACCTTGTCTCAGAAACAAAACAAAAATCAAAATCTACACTCAAATATCTGAAGGGATTAGAATATATGTGGTGTGGGCCTAAGGAAATGTAGAGAAAATAACAAAAGGAGGACTAGGAGTACAGCTTAGCAGAGTACCTGCCTGGCAAGTGAAAGGCCCTGAGCTTGAGACTGAGTCTCAAACTTTCTGCCTTAGCCTTAAAAGAACCCAACCACTGGCATCCTGGTCTGAGCAGAGACTGCTTTAAACCTCCCCTCACCCCCCCGCTGTTCTTGGTCACCCGCTAAAAATCTATAACATGGGTTGCTAAGACCCAGGGAGCACAGCCACATAACTTCCATCATTATTTAGCCCCATGCTTGACAGCAAAGCAACACCCTGTTCTTTCTGCAGAGCTCTCCCCATTCAGAGTCTATGGTGACCTCTTCCTTCCACAGCTCTCCCCTTAGGCCCCTGATCCTATAAGAGACCTCAGAGCCTATAGTGAGCAGCTTGGTCTGGTCTCTAGAACCAAAACAATCCCTCTCAGGTTTGTTCTGAAATAAATCTGTTGAGTTCATACCTCTTGTTTTCCTTTTTCCTAACAGACCTCCCAGAGTGCTGGGACTATAGGCATGCACCACCACACTTGACCTGTAATTTTTTTTTTTTTTTTTTCAGAACCAGGGATGGAACTCAGACTATTCCAGTGAGCTATCTCCTGGCCTCTAATTAACTTAATTTTACTTTAATTTTATTTTACTTTGGTACCAGGAATTGAACTCAAGACCTTGCACTTACCAGACTGCTGAGCTATATCCCTATCCCTTAAATTAAATTTTAAAGCTTAAAGAAAAATTCAAGATCTGCACTTTTTGGGGCTAGAGAGATAGCTCAATAGAATAAGTGCTTCCCTGGCAAGCACAAGAACCTGAGTTCAATCCCTGGTTCCGCCAAAAAAAAAGAAAGAAAATAGAATGATGCTAAAAGTTCTTCTGTGAGAGTTTGCTGAACTTGCCAAAGGACTAGGAAAATTCTAGCATTGCACTGTCCAGTGTGGAGCCCACATGCAGCAAGTTAAACGAAGTACAATTAAATAAAAACTAAAACTTTGGCTTCTTAGTCATAGTGGCCATATCTCAATGGTCACAATTCCATGTGGCTGCCAGGGTTACAGAAAATTCTTTTGGACAATGCTATTCTAATGTCAATGACTACTTACCTATAAAGTAGGAGTAAAGTCATTACTCCTATGAGTACAAAATAAAGAGTACTTGTACCAGAGCCAAGTTAAACCTCTCCTCCATTTAAAAAATAAATAAATAAATACTTCTAATTTTTTTTTTGCCAAAACCTCAGGGTGTTGAAGAACAGTGGATTACTGGTGGATGGGCATGGTGACACCTGTCCAACACGTGCCCACCTACTCAGAAGGCTGAGACAGAAGGAACTCTGGAGTCCAGGAGTTTAACACTAGACTGAGCAATGTTACCAGACTCCATCTCAAAAAAAAGTATAAGGATGAACTACAGTGCAAAGGCCCTGGATTCAATCTCCAGTACTAAAAAAGAGAAAAGAAAATCCAACATCTGCTGAGTTTCAGAGAAGGTCACTGTATGACTCAGTTGAGTTACCTTGCTCCATCTGCATGCAAACATAAATTATATAGACTGATTCTCACCAATTTCTCCATCTTGTCCAGGCTTAGGAATGGTAATAGAAGTTTTGGTCTCCATCTCTATTTTCTTCTTAGTATCCCCTCTCTTTCCAACTATATGCCTATAAAGAAAAATTAATTAACAGGAGGTTTAGGGCCAGGGAGATGGCTCAGCAGAATAAGCACTTCCCTAGCAAGTATAAGAGCCTGAGTTCAATCCCTGGTTCTGCAAAAAAAAACAAAAAAACAAAAACAGGAGCTTAAATCAAAATATTCCAAAACAAAGAATCCCACCATGTTTAAATCCTTTGTGATCAGAGGTACACTCTTATAGAAAAATACTTCAGAAGAAGTTCACTATTGGTAGAGAATTAAAGCTATCCAGCTTTACAGAAAACACTGTATCACAGTCACTAGAAAAATGATACCACAGACTGACCAAGATCAGGCCCTGTCTGCTTCAGTCTGGGTCTGTAGGACAGTAAAGACACCTGGACACTCTCAGAGTCACAGTCAGCAACTCTCAGGCTACAATTGGAGGAGGAGAACCTGGTACATTTCAGAGGACAAATTAACTATAGTATGAGTTTATCCCAAGAGAATTACCTTCGATTGATTAAAGGTAGCAAAACAGGTTAGCAAAGAGCAAGCTCATCACGCAGGACGAATTCCAAAGCAGAAAGAGTAAACCCTCAAGGTGAATTCTGCATAGTTGTGTTTTGGGACGGGGAGATCTCACCTAAAATATATATATTTGCAGGTTCATGAGAACAACTAGATCTGACTCATGGTAATGACAGCTGGAGCTAGGCCAAGAGTACCAGAGCCTGGGACATGAGCTCATCACAATCCATCCTGCTACTGTTCATCTACCCCCACTTCATGTATTAACTCATGCAGCTTAGGTGCCTCCTAGTACACTTAACTGTGACACTCCAGTCCTGTTCTGGAACCTGCAGGAGCTATGGAGCACTAAGAGACCATCAGAGGAATAAAAAAATAAGAAATCCCTGTGATCAACATTATTTCAACTATGATTCCAATTACACACCCACTGCCATAGGTGACTGTCTAAAACCATTATTGAGGGCTTGGGAGATAGCTCAGTAGAATAAGTACTTGTTTGGCAAGCACAAGATCCTGAATTCAATCCCCGGTACCACAAAAAATAAAATAAAAAATAAAACTGTTCTTGAATTGGATAGGGGGGTTCTGGGGATTGAATCTGGGGTTCATATACACTAAGCATGCACCCCATCATTGAGTTGCACAGTCCTTATTCACTTGTTTTCACACAGGATAACTAAGACTAACTACTTCCATAAAGATCTACTGTAATAAGCGATTTTTTTTTTTTTTTTTTTTTTTTTTGTGGCTGGCTCAGCCTGCCCTGGGGGTGCGGCTTGTGCAATGTGGTGCCAGGGATCAAACTGTGGTCCCTGTACTTGCCTAAGCTTGCCTAAGCAAACACTTTAGACCCTAAACTATCTCACCAACTCAATAAGCCAATTTTTTTTAAAGTTAGATTTTAGGCAGCAGTAAAGCATGTTCTAGTATGCATGAGGCCCTGGCTTCAATCTCCTGTACCACTGGGTACAGTGGCACACACCTGCAATCCCAGCCATCATGAGGCTGGGGCAGGAGGATGACTGCAAGTTAAAAGACCAGCCTGGGCTACACAGTGAGTTCAAAGCCCAGCCTAAACACAAAGTGATACCTTGTTTCAAAAAAAAAAAAAAAAAGACTAAGCATGGTGGCACACATGTATAATTTCAGCTCTTGGGAGGCTGAAAAGCAGAAGGATCTTTAAGAGTCCAATCTGCGTAATAAGACCCTAAAGACCCTGTACTAAATACAAAAAAAAAGAAAACTTTTTTTTTTTTTGGCAAAACCAGGGATTGAACTCAGGCCCTTGTGCTTGTGAGGGAAGCGCTTATTCCACTGAGCCATCTCCCTGCCCCAAAGAAACTATTCAGAAAAAATCTTCCTAGGAAATATTATCTACTAATTAGAATTCAGCAAAGCTAATATTTAATCAAACATGCAGGTCCTCTGGTACATATTGAATATTTAGCACATACAGAATTCAAAATACCAGCAAGTTAGAACCAGACAACTAAGGGTCGGCCAAATAGCTCAGTGGATTAAAGCTCCTGCAACAAGCAGGCGCAGGGGCCAGGGGTTCAATCCCCAAGCCTGTTATTTCGGCCCCACCCCAGGGGCACACTGAGATAGCAATTGAGACTAGGCGTGGTGGCATGCGCCCTCTTCGGAGGCTGTAAACAGATCACTAGAGTCCAATCTACTAGTGAGACCCTGAACACCCTGTAGACCCTTCCCTAGAATACAAAAAAAGAAAAAAGAAACAAACAAATGCTGGGCTGGGGAGATGGCTCAGTAGAATAAGTGCTTCCCTGGCAAGCCCAAGGGCCTGATCCCCAGTTCTGCAAAAAAAAAAAAAGACTGAGGGGCTACTGTGGGTAGCCTTCAGCTTTCGGGCATGGTGGCGCAGGCCTATAATCCCAGCACTCGGGAGGCTGAGGCAGGAGGATTGTTGTGAGTTCGAGACCAGCCTGAGCTACAAAGTGAGCTTAAGGCCAGCCTGAACTGCATAGTGAGACCCTGTCTCAAAAAAGATAAAAAAAAAAAGAATCAAACAACTAAGGAAATTTTTTTTAATGTATTTGGTTGTCACATGATGTAACTATGCATCTCAGACTCATAGTGATTCTCCTGTTTTTGGCCTCGCTGGGATTACAGATGTAGGCAGTGATTACAAATTTATGCCATTAGGCCCACTAGGTCCAGACTCTGTGGCCAGCCAGCTCAGCCCATCTTGGGGGCAGGGCTAAGCTATTTCACTGGCCCCTCAACTAAGAAAATTTTTCCCCCAGAACCGGGGATTGAACTCAGCCCCTGCACTTGCCAGGAAAGTGCTTACTTATTCTATCGAGCCATCTTCCAAGGCCCTCAACTAAGGAATTTTTACACACTTACTAGTTGCCAATGTATAAAGACATGTTACATTGATTTTTTTTTTTTTTTTTTTTTAAGAAACTGGGCCATCAACCTGAACTGCATAGCAAGACCTTGTCTCAAAAAAAGGCAAAAAAAAAAAAAAAAAAGGAAGAAGAAGAAAAAAATCTGGGCCATCATGTTATTTCTTTTTTGGGGGATTGGGGGAACAAGACTTTCTAAAACTATGTTCCTTACAGGAAAATCTCACCAAAGCCTAAGAGGAAAAGTATACCATCAGGTTGGCTGTAGTTTACCATCTGCTCACATTCCAGGGCAAATTTCATCCTTAAAGGTATTTCAGAATGTTTTCAAGGTTGATGGAAACGAAACTATTTGCCTGGTGGAACTTGGACGTGCATGACTTTATATCTGTAGATAGATTTCTCTCCCAGAATGGGCTTTATTCATCCAGTGTTGGGGGCAGGGAGATGGCTTGGTAGAATAAGTGCTTGCCTGGCAAGCACAAGGGCCTGAGTTCAATCCCCGGTTCTACACACACAAAAAAAAAGGCTAAAATAAAAAATATTCATCCAGTGTTACACAGTGACACACAATATAATTTGTGGGCTTCCAGAACCAGCTTCTCTTTAAAACTGTAAGTCCTAGCCGGGCGTGGTGGCGCATGCCTGTAATCCCAGCACTCGGGAGGCTGAGGCAGGAGGACTGTTGTGAGTTCGAGACCAGCCTGAGCTACAAAGTGAGCTTAAGGCCAGCCTGAACTGTATAGTGAGATTCTGTCTCAAAAAGACAAAAAAAGGGCTGGGAAGGTAGCTCAGAGGTCTAAAGCGCCTGCTTAGTCAAGCTCTCAGGGACTGTGGTTCGATCCCCAGCACCACATGCTGTGCCAGCCCCTCCCCCTGGGCAGGCTGAGCTGACCCCACACACACACACACACACACACAAAAAGAGATGTATAGCGAGACACTGTAATAAATCAATTAAAAAAAAAAAAGACAAAGAAAGTTCTAACCCCCATATGTTGAAAGGCCTAACAGAGGGAAGCTGCGCATGGCATAGAACCCAGAAAGTAGAAAGTGAGGGGGGAGCCCAGGAAAGAGAGGCCACACCCCCAGTGAGGCACCCTTCAGATCAGGTCCCATCTCCTAACAGCACACCTGTGATCCCTGAGGCTGAGGGCTTGGTGGAGTAAGCTGCAGCAGCCACGCTGGCAGACAGCAGACAAGCAAGCACAGACTGATCAGATCACAAAGCTCCCAGACAACATATAAACATGACTCTGGAGAAAGTACACTGGTTGATAGGTTCTGGCCCTAGCATGAATTGCTGAGTTATTATGGTGGTCATCCAATATGGCTGAAGCCCTTAAACAACAGCTTACCTTCCCAGAGACCACCTCCCCACTTCTCCAACTCAGCCCAGGGTGCAGTTTCCTTTTACCTTTCCCCACTACCTCAGGGAAGGCCCCAATCAGCTCCTCAGGTGTATCTACCACCCCCTCAAATCCCATCCCTGGCAAAAGGCCATAAAAGCCTCGGCCTCCCTTTGTTCCAATCCAGAGAATTCCTTATTTTCCCAAATTCTCTCCGTGTCCTCCAAGATAATGAAGCCCCTTTCCCTTTATAATAAGGCCCCTTTCCATTTTTCCTTCTGCCTGTTTCTCTGCTGCAACATCATCAAAACCTATCACTAGTTGTTAATAAACATGAGGGATAGGGCTGGGCTGGAGACAAAGCTCAATGGCAGCATGAACCCCACTAGGAAAAGGGGAACAGACACATTCCTGCCTTCAAAAGTCTTCCCACCTAATGGAGAAGACACCAAATTCCACACAAATAAAAACAAAGACTATGAGAAATGCTACAAAGAAAATGCAGTGTCGCTGCTATGGTTTATGTCTAGGTGTCCTCCGAGAGTGTCACATACTCAGAGGTGGGTGTTTGGAAGGTAACGGACCACCTGAAGGAGTGCAACTGCTGCCTTGCTCTTAGGAACAGGGTGGCACAGGGAGGTGGTCACTAGGGGTAGCTGAGGCTTCCCTCCCCACTAATTCTTCCTCTCTCTTCCTGCCCTCTGGGCTTGAGCATCTTTTCCTCCACTTTGCCTCCCCGCCAGGTCATTTTCTGCCCTGGAGCCTCCCCACTTCTCCACCTTTTCATGTGGGTGATGAGTATTGTGACCACTACAGGTGCTATGGAAACAAATGGCGGACTCAGCCGGCAGGGATCACAGAGGCTCCCCTAGGGAAGGAGGCAAAGTGGAGAAAGACTTTCTGTAGCAACTGTCCTGCCTGCCCTTGCAGCGAGAGCAGCTCTAGGGTGAGCCGGAGTGCAGCATACACTAGCAAACTGAGGGTAAGCGACGCCAGGGATAGAGGGCTGTGAGGTAACCTGAAAAGTGCATTTTGGACATAAAACACGCCATCACGAGCAATCACGTGTTGCAGGCCATGTCCAGGACACGCTCCTGACAGACTCACTTGTAGAGTAGGCTGGGGGCACTCACTGCGGACCGGAAGCCCTGCGGGGTCTGCTCCAGCGCGTAGGTCTCACAGGGCTCATCGGCACCCTCCATGGAGTCTGCACAGAAACAAAGCACAGGCCTCACTTTGAGCTCAACATGGACAAATTAGCAATTTAAGGAAAGCTCATCTCAAAATTTAAAAAGGGCTGGAGATATAATTCATGCAAAAGCCCTGTTATAAATCCCCAGCACAGCAAACAAACAACAAAAAGCAAACACTCTGTCACCTTTGGAGGTGGGGGTGTTGTTTTCTGAGATAGGGTCTCCCTATATAATCCAGACTTGAATGCTATGGCCCAGGCTGGCCTTGAACACACACACACACAGCCACACACAGAGATCCTCCCACCTCAGTCTCCTGGTTTCTGGGATTAGTGACATGCACAACCACACACAGCCATTTAAATTCTTATATAAAGATAAAACCTGAGTAACAAACTGCAACCAAGAATATCTCAGGGGCCAGGGAAATAGCTTGGGGCCAGGGAAATAGCTCAACAGAATTAAGCCTTGCCTGACAAGCCCAGGGGCCTGAATTCAATCCCCGGTTCTGCAAAAACAAAAAGAATGTCTCAGACTCTTAACTTATCATTACCTTGAAAAATGTACACTGTAGAAACATACATTTCATCAACTGAAACATCTATTTCAGTGTGAACACAGAAATAGTGAAAAAAATAAACAGTGAAACAAAATAGAACAAACAATTGTCCTTAAAATACAGAGGATGCTTTATTTCTAATTTTACCAAAGAGCACTAGAATTACCTGGATAGAAATCCTCCTCATCTTCTTCATGTTGGTAAGTTTTTTCTTGGATAGGATTCTTCCTATAATTCCTCCCTTCGATTGTTATAATCTGTGGGCGAAGAACTTCCATTTCACTTTCTCCTAGTAAGAGCCTAGTGAAGTTCCAAAAAATAAATTAGCTTTTCACCCATGCTTAAACAGAAATAAAAACCCTGTATCACTTTGTGAGCCTGAAAGAACATAACTAGACATCAAATTACAGTATATCCCAAGCAAAAGGAGGACTGTTTTTCCATTGGATTTGCTTGGGAAGTCAACTGCTGCATTTCCGACACCTCTGCATCCTGGCTCTCAAGACAGCAAAGTTTAAACTCTTACCACAGGGAAAGTGATGAAAAGACCTCTCTATATAGCCCACCCATAACTGTGAGAGAAAAGTGGAGGTATCTTTATTGCTTTAACCTGAAAGGTGTAAACTATCACATTCATCTAAGCAGTTATAGTATGGTCATTATGACAGTACGACAGCAAGGAATTCTTAATACACTTATCCATGAGGTGGAAAGGAGAAAAGTAAGTACTTTTGCAGGTGCTACAGATACATAACTAACAACCAGATCCAGTCGCTTGTCAACATACAGTGAAATATGACTTTAACTAATGTGGTTTTTAGACCAACATACTGTGGGGAGAGAAGATCAAATTCTAGATGCCACTGATAAACACACTACAAATCCTCTCCTGAGAAGACCAGCTTCCAGTAACTGTTTAGTAAATTGATAATTTAGGAGGTAGCTCAGTGGTAAAGCTTGGGAAGAGGCCATGGTTTCTACCCCGAACAAAATACTGTAATGATAATAACTTAGGAAACAAAGATTCCTTATGGACTAGCTATGGTTAAATTCTAGCATTGCTCCTAGTACACAAGACATGATCAAAGTACAAATGTTTACCTAAAAAATTTATTGAGCTGGATGCAGTGGCACATTCCTATAATCTCAGCACTGGGGAGGATGAAATAAGAGGGTTACTGTGAGTTTGAGGCCAACCTGGGCTACATAGTGAACCCAAGTCCAGCCTGAAACACAATGAGACCCTGTCTCAGAAAGAAGAAAAAAATTATTACAGTAAAAGATACAATGCCATTGTTCCCCCCAAAAAAGAACTCATCGTCACTTCACTTATTCCATACTAGTGGCTCTTTTGTTTTATGTAGTCCTGGCTAATCTTTTTTTTTTGGTGGAATCTGGGATTGAACTCAAGCCCTTGCACTTGCCAGGGAAGCACTTATTCTTAGCTAATCTTTTTTTTTTTTTTTTTTTTTTTTTTTTTTTTTTTTTTTTTTTTTTTTTTTTTTTTTTTTTTTTTTTTTTTTTT
>PVKA01033800.1:0-11943 GCA_004027165.1 Ctenomys sociabilis | reverse complement strand
TGTCCTAGCTAATCTTGAACTATGTAGCACAGAATGGCCTCAAACTTGGAACAATCTGTCTCAATCCTTCCAATTGCTGGGATTACAAGTATGTGTCCTAGGCCTGGCTCCACAGTTCTAGCCATTTGGAGGGCAGTTCTGGAAATCTTTTGGTTTTGTTGTTTTATTTTCCAAGTACTTTGGAGGAGTACAGGGATAGAGTTCATTTTGTGTGTTTTTCTGAACCAGTCTCACTACGTAGTTCAGGCTGGCCTTGAGAGCCGCCACATCGGGCTAGGAATATTTTTATTTCACAGAATTTGGCATAAATGTTTTGAGTCTTTCCAGTAGATCAAAGCCACAAAGACACGAAAGAACTCAGGACCCTACGCTTACCAGGCGGGTGCTTACTCTACTGAGCTATCCCCCACGCACCGTTTTTTATTTTAATTTATATTTGCCATATTTATCACACCAGGAGGACATGGTTTTGTCTTGAAGCCCCAAATATTTCATGGTTCCAAAGAAAACAAATCAATCTGTACCAAATACACTAATGCTCAGTCCAACCCACAGCAAACCTCTGTAATTGGCAGTTTTCCTGTTTACACAACCAAAGAGGTTTCCTGTTTTGAGAAATAACAAAGTAAATCTACACGGAAGACATAATTAACAAGTCTAATGACACTACAAGCTACTCCTCTATTCCCCAAACTCTTCTCCCTCCCAAAAGTTCTTCACAAATAAGCGCTTCCCTGGCAATAGCAGGGGCCTGAGTTCAATCCCCTAGTTCCGCCAAAAGAAAAAAAAGTTCTCTACAAAACAAGGTTGGAGTTTTCAGACCATAAATTCTACTTTCCTTTTTTTTTTTTTTTTGGCAGATCCGGGGATTGAATTCAGACGCTTGCGCTTGCCAGAGAAGCGCTTATTCCACTGAGCCATCTCTCCGGCGCCTCAGACCACAAGTTCTAGAAGGAGAGGTTTTAAATGATTACGTTTCCTACTCAGCGCTAGACAGACTACTCTGAAGAGAACCGTCAATCTAACCCTGCTTCAAAGAGATTTGAGGAGAAAAAGTATTTTCCTGCATAACGTGGGGGTCGCTTAAACGCTAAACCATAAACAGAAACAAAAACCCGAGTGTGCCAAAGGAGGGAAGAGAGGAAAAGCAATCTAAGCCGGGTGTGGTGGCGCATGCCTGTAATCCCAGCACTCGGGAGGCTGAGGCAGGAGGATTGTTGTGAGTTCGAGACCAGCCTGAGCTACAAAGTGAGTTTAAGACCAGCCTGAACTGCATAGTGAGACCCTGTCTCAAAAAGACAAAAAAAAAAAAAAAAAAAAAGGAAAAGCAATCTAGAACGCGCCAAGGTACAAACCCGGAAGTATGCGCCAGAAGCTCGTCCTCTCACCACCCCTTCCGCCCCGGCCACGCCCACCACCGTGGGGCGCGCGCGCAGCGGAGGCCTTCCTTGCGCGGGCACGGTCGCGGGCACGCGCACGCCGCCCTCTCGTCGTTGTGAACGCGACCGCGCTGCCCGGCGCTGGGGGGGCGGGGCTGTGGGTGACAGTACTAAAGCCTACAAGGTAAGTGGCCTGAGGTTTGAAGGACTTTTATTAGCTTGGTGAAAATGGGGCTAACCCTGGGATCCTACCTGGAGAGTGTAGAAAAGTAGATAAGTAGGAAGAGACACAGGAAGCTGCCGCCTCGGCGGGCGTGTGCAAAAAAATTTCCTCAGGCCGCGCTGGACGGAGTGCGCATGCGGGCCGAAAGGCGGCGGCGCCTGCGCAATGGGGTGGTTGTCTGGAGTCGTTTCCTAGCCTCTGAGCTGGAGGGGAAACGTGACTTGGTGTTAGCTTAGGAGCCGTTGTCGTTGCCGCGTCCTCTCTCCAGCCGTTCCCTGTTCGCTCTGCCAAGCTAGAGCTGCAGGATCTATTTGATTTAGATTAAGTGAAAAAGCGGAATAATTTATTGAAGATGGAGTTCAGCATTTTGCTTCCCATGATTTGCCTTTGTGCAGGGATAGAAGCTTCATCATGTATTTTTAATGAGGTTCTTTTCATGGAGGAATTTGTGTGAGAGAGCGAGAGACAGGGGTCTCATGCGTTTCAGGCTGTCTTTGAACTCGAGGTGATCTTCAGAGTGCTTCAGAGTGCTAGGACTACAGGCGAACACCATACCTAGCTTCAGAGGATTAGGTTTAGACAGCTGGGGCTATCTAGCCTGAGTACCTCCTTTGGACCTGGGAGTCTTGTGGGAAATGGATTTATATAAATAAACCTACACAATGAGGAAAAAACGCACCAACCTTAGTGACACTTTCTCCCAACTCCCACCGTAGTATTATTTGAGATGTTAGTCCTTCGGTTATTTACGAATCACCACGCCCAGCTCACAATTTTTTTTTTTTTTTTTGAACTATGATTTTTTTTTTTTTTTTTTTTTTTTTTTTTTTTTTTTTTTTTTTTTTTTTTTTTTCTGTATTTTAGGGAATGGTCTACAGGGTGTTCAGGGTCTCACTACTAGACCAGACTCCATAATGATCTGCCTGTTTACAGCCTCCCAAGAACTGGGATTACAGGTGCATGCCACCATGCCCAGTCTGAATTGCCCTCTCAGTGCACCCCTGGGGGAGCTGGCAGGGCAGGCCCAGGGGTTGAAACCCTGGCACCTGCAAGCTTTAATCTGCTGAGCTTTTTGGCCTGCCCTTGAGCTATGAATTTTTAACATTAAAATTGAAAGTCCAGTTCCCAATCACACAAATTTTATAGTCCATGAGACTAGTTGCTATCATATTGGACAATGCAGAAATATGACATTAGAACATTTCCATTCTGGCAGAAAGTTTTATTAGTGTGCTGGATTTTTTTTTTTTTTTTTTAGAAAGTATACACTTCAGGGAAAAATATTTTTTAAAAGGAAGTACATACTTTGGAATCCTTTATAAGCTTCTATGGGCAGAGTTATTTTTAACTTTTGCAAGAAGTCATGAATTCAGTACAGATTTCCTCATTTACATTGAGGTTCTTTGATAAAACATGGGATTAAACCGAACTGCTCTCTTCCTAAAATTCCTTGATTTCTAAAATACTTTCCTGGGCTATTCCAGTTTTGGGATGCCACCAAGTGGTAGATTGTAGCATTACATTTGGATTTTTTTTAAAAACCCTTGGTGAAAGTGCCAGTTTATATTTCCTAACCAGTTTCCTTTCCTAAGGAAGGGAACACAGTGTTATTCTGGAATCTCATTTGGAAAATTTTGTAAGTCAGTTTCTTGGTGTGGCTTGGTCAGGATGTATCCAAGACAAACTGTCCTATGAAGCATGAATGTTTTATCCTTATAATTTATTTCCTCAGTCACATTTCTACTTTGGCACTGCCCTATCACCTTTCATATCTCATAAATCACACACAGTCAATCCAAGATGACAAAATCACTCTGCTAATGGTGGGAATTGGTGTTCTATGAAGGCAAATTATTTCTTTAACATATTTTTGTTTCAAAACCCTAAGTGACAAAAGTCCAAGTGACTTCTAGGCATGAAGCATCAATAAAAGATTGTGGGGCCAGGGAAGTAGCACAGCTGCATAAGCGCCTGCCTGGCAAGTGCAAGGTCCTGCATTCAGGCTCCAGTATCAAATAAATAAATAATAAATAGGGACTGGGGAGGTAGCTCAGTAGAAAGGGCCTGAATTCAATCCCCAGTTCTGCAAAATAAATAAATAAATAAAAAGATTGTGGGACTATGGAGAGTAGAAAGGTGGGGACTAATTGTTTACAAAATTGTGCTGGTCCTTAATGACAGCTGAAGTGAAATACTGTTGCTCTCACCTCCATAAACTTGCCAACTGTTTTTTGTTTGGTTGGTTTTTTTTTCCTTCTTTAGAGGAATCAGAACTCTGCTACGGGGAATGGCTGCCTCTTCCTCCTCCTCCTCTGCTGGAGGCGTCAGTGGAAGCTCCGTCTCTGGATCTGGATTCAGTGTCTCAGACCTTGCCCCACCACGGAAAGCCCTTTTCAGCTACCCTAAAGGAGCTGGGGAGATGCTTGAAGGTGATCTCATGCTTTTTGCTGAATAATTAGACTCAGATCTGCAAAGAATATTAGTTGGAAAGAAGCTATTAAGTGGATTGGAAATGAGTTTGCGCTGATTTCAGCTCCACATTTCATCTCTTCTCCCTATCTCAAGGAAGATCTTTTAAAAAATCTTGTTCCAGAATTAGAATTTTTGAGCTGAGAGTCTGGAAATCAAGGAGGTTAGGTAGAATGACTTAGGCCCATTAGAATTCCTGTTCCTATTGATAGGAATTCTCTTGCTGTGGCTTTTCTTTGTCCTGAAAGTTGTCCAACTTGCTACCGTTTGATATATTTTGTTTCCTAGTACAGTTAGCCTACAGAGGAATTAACCCCATTGCCCCACCATGGAAAGCCCTTTTCAACTACTCTAAAGGAGCTGGGGAGATGCTTGTAAGAGAGTTTGTAAGAGGAAGAAAAAACAACTACACTGCCTCCTGTGGAGACAAGTCTCCTGCCCACCGCATGATGGTGCCCTGTGGTTTTTCTAGTCCTGAAGCCAGATTTGCACCCAGCCTTCCACTGTCTTACTCAGCACACATTTGCAGGCAGATAAGGATACAGGCAGTGGGCAGGACACAGCACTGATAACTAGCACTTTAGAAGCTAGACTGATTTTTTTTTTTTTAATTTTTTTCTAAATAGTCTTGCTAGTTGTCAAGTAGTCCAGACTGGCTAAAACTTGCAATCCTCATGCCTTCACTTGAGGCATGTGTAACATACCCAGTTAAAGAATCTTCCTTTTTGATCAATATCCGGGGTCCAGTTAATAAAGGTAATCTCACTGTGTTGCAATTGAAAACATTAGCAAATAACCCACTAAAAATTCAAAATCTGAGTTAAGCAGTTTTGTGCTTAAGTATATAGTCTTAGAACTTTAAATCTTACATATTTATGATTTTGTTTTGTTTTTTGAGACTATGTCTCACTATAGTTCAGGCTGGCCTTGAACTCACAGCCATTCTCCTGCCTCAGTGATTACAGGCATGTACCACCATGCCCAATTACATGATATGTTTAAAAACTCATCTAAAAAATAAAAACCCATCTGGAATGTTTCTGAGAAATGTACAAACTATTAGCTTTTTTGAGGTAATCTTTATTCATTTATATCAGGTATAATAAAAAGCAGTTTTGGGTTAAGCCAGGCCGTATACTGTGATTCTTCTTTTGTTTTGTTTTTGTTCTTGCAGTAGTAGGGATTGAACCCAGGGTCTTGCAAATGCTTGGCAAGCACTGTACTACTGAGTTCCACCCCTAGGAGGCCAAGCCAAACAGAATCACTTGTGATAGGAAAACACAGGAAGACTCTAGGATTATTAGGGTCTACAGCTGGTGTGGTTTCTCCTGAGTAGTAGTAGGTGAGCAGGTTAGTGAGTGTAATTATCAAGGCTTGTAAAGGTCTGCTCTTGCCTTTCCATTTTCTTCATTTATTTTTCTTAAATAATCAAATCAGTTTTACGGGCTAGAGGTAGAAAACATTTAGGGCCTTATTTACCATATTTGACATTAAAAAATACATTATGATTTTAGTTATATGCAGCAGAGATATGGTTTTTTTATTGTTGGTGGTGGTGTTGGTGTTGGGTTTTCTTTTGGGGGGGGCACTGGCATGGCATGTGGTACGCCAGGGCTCAAACTGCAGTCCCTTGAGCTATCTTGCTGGCCCCAAGATGTGGTATTAAGAAAATTACTCCAGGGGCCAGGGAGATGGCTCAGTGGAATAAGTGCTTCCCTGGCAAGCGCAGGGGTCTGAGTTCAATCCCCGGTTCTGCCAAAAAAAAAAAAAAAGAAAAGAAAATTACTCCCAAAATAAATCAAAAGTTGAAGGCTTTGGCATTGTTTAATGAGTTTTATAGCAATAGAAGAGAAACTAGGGGCCGATGAGATAGCTCAGCCGTCTAAAGCACTGGCTTAGGCAGGTGCAGTGGACCTCAGTTCGATCCCCGGTGCCACATGCCATGCCAACCCTGCCCTCAGGGTGGGCCAAGCTGGCCCAGAAAAGAAAGAAAGAGGAAACCAATCTTTAAGGTTACAGTCATTTAAATTCTACCTATAAGAGAAATGTAAATTCAGCAGGTGCCCCTACAGTGTCAGAGCTATCAGCATTCTTCATCAGGATGCACTAGATATGTGGAAACATTCAAGAAAGCAGTAGGAGAAGAGTTTTTTTTTATGTTCTAGTTGTAGGTCTGTTTCTCTTGCTTCATGGAGGAATGTGCTGAGTTCTGTTGTAAAATGCATAGATATTTAAGTTTAAATGCACAGTGCACAATTGTGATCCTTGCAAATGAATTTATTTATTTGGTTTTGTGAGGGCTTTTGGTTTGGGGGGTAGGTTTTTTTGTTTGTTTGTTTGTTTTGGTCTTTGTGAGACAGGGTCTCACTATGCAGTTCAGGCTGACCTTGAACTCACTTTTTTTTTAATGTATTTTAGGGGCCAAGGAGATAGCTCAGTAGACTAAGTGCTTGCCTAGCAAGCACAAGGTGCTGAGTTCAATCCCCAGTACTGCAAAAACAAACAAAAAATGTACTTTTTTTTTTTTTTTTTTTTTTTTTTTCAGAACCAGGGATTGAACTCAGGTCCTTGTACTTACCAGGCAAGCACTTATTCTACTGAGCCATCTCCCAGGCCCTAAAAAATATACTTTAGTACAGGGAAGTACAAGGACTACAGGGTCTCACTACACAGATCAGACTCATAGTGACCCTCCCATTTTCAGCCTCCCAAGCACTGGGATTACAGGTGTATGCCACCACACGTGGCAGATTCTGTAAATTCTCAGCTTTAAATTTTTACCAGTTATCTTAGAGCTGCTTCTGAAATACAGAGATAGGACTCTCTGAACTGTCGTGGCCAAATTGTCTCTTGGTCTCTTCAGAGAGTTGATTGCCAGAACACAACCAGCCCACACCACCTCCCACCACACTCCTGCACTGTACCCCCTTTGCACTAAAACCGGCAGAGACTCAGGTGTCTTGTATATAGCTGCAGAGTATTTGCACATGTCCCATGTCTATCCTCCCACGTAGTACTCCTAAATGTGAGTAAGGATGTTAGGTTTGGAAGCATTTTCTACCATGTTAGGTGGTATTGTCATGCAATGAGTCAAACACTTGTGCACCATGTCTCTTGCTGTAGTTTAATGGAATGGGAAAGTACAGTAGGGGTTGCCTGCTGAGAGTAAGGGACAAAAGCAATTAGAAATTAAGGTTGGATGCTGTGTGTGATCTTAACAGGCTCACCTTGATGTTGCATCCTTCTAAAGTTTAAGATAGTAAACTCAATAGCCTGTAGTTGACCTTGGGAATTAACTTTTTGATGTATCTGCTCTCTGGTAACAGACACCCTAGATAAACAATTAACAGCAGTTTTTAACATTCTCCTGCCCTTGGCTAACACTGTCCTCAACCAGTTATTAGCAAGCAAATTAGAGATGGCCTTCCAGCCCAGAAGTGGCTGTGTTTTGGTGACATTGTAAGCCACTGATTACCTGGCATTGTCTAATTTTCTGCTGTGAGGTAATTTTATTTTCAGTGAATTTTGTTAGCATTGTAGTTATTGGCATTGGTGATAGTGTTAGATTTAGGCAGTTTACTGAATATTTTGCTGCTTGTAACCTTCACTTGTCCTGTAAGAGGAGAGCTGATCTGCTGCTACTTGGTGTGTCACAAAGGATTAAATTACAATTTCTAAATGAAGACAGATTGGCTTAGGTTGACTCCTCTGGAGAAAGTTGGGCCTTTGGATTAGTGCAGGTAGCACTACCAATAGGATGCGGCAAATAAGCAGTGGACTTTGTGGTCGATGCAAAGCTGCACATCAGCAGAAGTGTGTTCTTCATGCATATGGTTGGCAATGGCCCGTGGGTGCCTTTCTGAAAGATAAGCTCACATCTTTTGGCTTAAGTTGCATTATCAAGGGAAATGCACAAATGCCAGAACTTGAGCATTTTATCCTGAATGCACCATGATTAAATGTATGTAGGAGTCAGCACATCCAGGAGCTTCCATATGCACAGTGACTTCATCTTTCCAGCCTATAATTCTGCTGCCTTGTGGATGAGATCCTAAACTTCAGGCATAAGCCACCTGGGAGGTAAACTCTACTTTTGTGTGCTTTGCTCTTTCTAAAATTAAACTCAAGTTACAATTCCACTCTTTAAGCAAAGATATGAATAGAATGAGTGCTGGCATATCATTTTCATGGAAGAGCTATAATAAATGCCACCATTGGTGTCAAACTGTCTTGTCTCATAGTGGAACTCATAGTTAAGTACTACCACTTGCTTGTATCTAAAAAAACAAAAGGAAGAAAACAACTCAGTTATGTCATCAGCTTGCCTAGTCAGTCAGCAAGGAGCTGAAATTGCGTAGTATCATTAGTGAGTACAAGGCCCTAGGTTCATTCCCAGCATCAAAAAAAAAAAAAAAAAATATCCAGGAACCCAGTATTTAGTTGACTAAAAATGATATATAGTATGTAGAAGAGACATTTGATTAAATGTACAAATAAAATTAATTTTTCAAGTTAAAAAAAAAAAAAAGAGGTTAGAGTATGGCATGGTGGCTCACCCACCTATAATCCCAGCCCTCTGCCAGACTGAGGTAGAAGAACTGAGAAATCAAGCATGGCCTGGGGCTACTTAGGCTATTTAGTGCCTTAGCAAGACTCTAATAATCAAAAAAATGCTTAAAGGGCTCAGGATATAGCCCCAGTAGTACAGAAGACCTGGGTTCAATCCCCAGTAATGAAAGAATGAAGAAAAGAGGCTTAAATTTACACAGTACAATTCTCCTAGCTAAATGTTGTGGTACAGGCCTGTAATTCCAGCATGGAGAGGCTGAGGCAGGAGAATCTCGGAGTTCAAGGCCAGTGGAGGCTGCTACTGAGTTTGACGCCAATCTGAATTACAGAGTAAGACCATGTCTCAAAGAACAGCAATAATGAAAAAAACACAATTCTTACAGTATACATCCTAAGAATTTTACTTTCTTTCTGATGGGGCATCAGTTTGAAGATAACATTGGAAGGACACCCTCTTGGATGTATATTTAAGCCATTTGGACACAATGTTGTAGTTTTCCTTATTGATTACCAGTCTGAAGTCATTTCTGAAAGAAAGTGCCTTATGTGAAGCTCAGCACAGGCCAGAGCATTAGTCATATCTCCCTGTCACCTAATACCTGGCAACCTCACCGTCCTATGATTGATGGGTAAATACTTGACACTTAGGCTTGCTGGCAGGAACTGGTGCCTTGAAAAAGACAGCTATGTCCTTTTTCTTAGTTTGAGGATTTATACATGAGGTACATGCCCCAAATGAATTCTGCTGCCCTTTAAAAAATAAAAAAAAATTAATTTCCTGCATATATTGTCTATCTTTGGGGATATGTTCTTGCTCTCCCAGCCTTGCCTGGTGAAGAATAACATGATCTTGTTTGTTTCATAGTTGTTGCCCAAGTGCTGCAGTGACCGAGTTAGCACCTTCTTGCTGGCAGTTCTTGGCACTGTGACAGTGCTAGGTTCTGAGCTTGCACCATCTCTTATCGACAGCCAAATTGCAATGTTTTGGTTCACTTGGAAAATCAAGGTTATAATTTGCGTTTACAGAATGAAATTTCCCAGCAGTGTTTTGTGATAGTCATAATGATGTAATTGGATATATTAAAAATCAACAACTTTTTCCCTTATTTTCCAGAATGAAAGGATCTGGAGTCTTGGTGTGCTCTACCTTGGGTTTTTGATAGCAGCAGTGTCACATGGCCAAATGTGTCAGCTGCCAGTGTTCACTTGATGTACGGAAGAAAAGAACATTAAGAAACTATCAGGATAGGAGGGGGAAATGTTAACCAGGGCATCAGCCTGAGGTTTCTTGTTTTTGTTTTTTTTTTTAACACTATTTTTAAAATCTTAAACAAGTAGAGGGAGTATTTTAATATCCTAGGTACATAAAAAGTAGCTTCTATATCCAATCAGTGTTCTATATAAAACAGAATGTCTCTGTTAACTCTAGAAACTAGACCCCGAATGTACAAGCAGGGAAAGAAACTCATAGGTTTACCTGGTTTATCAGAAGCTATAGGGGCTGGCCAAATAGTGTAGCAGATTAAAGCAAGCAGGCACAGAGGTCGGGGTTCAATCCCCAGGCCTGCCATGCTGGCCCCACCCCTGGGGCATGCTGAGAAGGCAATTGAGACTGGGCATGATGGCGTGTGCCTGTAATCTCAGCTCTTGGGAGGCTGTAATGTAAACAGGAGAACCACTATGAGTCCAATTCAGTAGTGAGACTCTGAACACTAAAATACAAAAAAAAAAAGAAGCCATAAAACCCTTAGAGCAGACTAAACCCTTTTCCTCCTTTGTCTGTAGATGGCTCTGAAAGATTCCTCTGTGAGTCCGTGTTCAGTTACCAGGTGGCGTCCACACTTAAGCAGGTGAAGCATGGTAAGCAGAGCACGGGGCACTTGACTATGAGTGATGTGCAGAGCTGAGGATCCAGGCCCTGAAGGCTCATGGCATGGTAGAAACCTCAAACTCAGCATGGCTATTCACGTGGACTTCCTAAGTTTAAGAACCATTCCCAGCCGGTCGTGGTGGCACATGCCTGTAATCCCAGCACTCGGGAGGCTGAGGCAGGAGGATTGTTGTGAGTTCAAGACCAGCCTGAGCTACAAAGTGAGCTTAAGGCCAGCTTGAACTGCATAGTGAGACCCTGTCTCAAAAAGACAAAAAAAAAGAACCATTCCCAGAGGGGCCAGGGAGATGGCTCAGTGGAATAAGCACTTCCTTGGCAAGTGCAAGAGCCTGAGTTCAATCCCTGGTTCCAACAACAACAAAAAAAAAGAACTATTCAAGAGCTGGGTACAAAAAAAAATAGCTCAGTGGCATAGCACCTTCCTAGAAAACACAAGGTCCTGAGTTTGATGCCTGGCACAAAAAAAAAAAAAGAAAAAAGAACCATTCAAAGATCTTAATGTGGACAGAATGTACACATTCTGCCTTAAAGCTGGAGCCACAATACTGGTTTTCTCAGGACATCAGTGCTTCCTGCTCTCAGGTTGCTTTTTCCTTTCCTTTCCAAGGAAAGCTCCACCATGTCCCGTTGTGGTCATTGAGTTACATCATTGTCACCCTCAGATTCTGAGTCCATAATGGCACAGGCCTGCAGGAGTTACTGGAGCTTTCTCCGGGGAAAGGATGGGAGAAAGCTGCAGTTGCTTCCTCCTTGGGTTGAGCACATACTGAAAATGTGCTAATATTTTTTATTTGGTTTTGTTTTTTGTGTGTGTGGTGCCAGGAATCAAACTCAGGCCTGGTATGTGCGAGGCAAGTGTTCTACCACTAAGCTTAATGCCCAGCCCTGTGATAATTATATTTTTAAATTTTTATAAGGCCTTGAAGCGTATTTACTCTATTGTTAAATGTTATTATTACGTATTTGTAATACATGGTGATTACATTCAGCATGGGGAATTGGTACATGTGCATAGCATCTTAGCTCTTTTATGTTCCCTTCCCAGTCCCTCCCCCCCTTAAATGTTCTTTTACATTATGAGAAACTTACTTGAAGTACAGATGTCACCCTCTGTAAGAAACTTAGTCACTGAGGCTTCTGTGACATGACATGATGAAAGAAAGAATATGTAGAAACATGTGACCCCTGGTGGCTTAATGTCTATAGAAAAAAAGGTGCATGTTACAAACATGAGCATTTCAGCTTTCAACTGTGCAGTCAAAAGCAATGAAGGGGAGCCTGGGCATGTAGTCTGTAGAATAGCACTTGCCTGGCACGTGTGAGGCCTTGGCTTCCATCCCCAGTACTGCCAAAAAACCAAGGTAGTAATGATAAATAGAAGACGGGATATAGGAGATAGCTCAGTAAAATAA